>PVKU01008883.1:0-68403 GCA_004027475.1 Anoura caudifer | reverse complement strand
TAGCCGCTGTTTACAATGTTGCGAGGGAGCAGACAAAGGAGCTGCCGGGTCCCTGCTTGGCTGATCAGGGAGCGGCTGGTTTTTCAATGTCTTGTGGGTGCAGACAAAGGCGCATGCTCCAGCTCCCGCGTTCGATTCTCCAGGGGCTATAAGATCTTAACTCCTGTCTGTGAGATTTCCAACGACCAGGTTTATGCTGGGGTGGCGGTTCCCTGCTTGGCTGACCAGGGAATGATGTCCCGGCTCCCTCCCCTGAGACTTACGGCCAGCCCTGGCCTGGTTTCTCAGCCCCTGCCCTGGTCTCCGCACCGCCGGAGTACTCTCCTTACCGTCCGGTTTTTCAATGTCCACTGCAATTTTTGATAATCTGTTTTCAAATATGCTGTGTTTCTGGTGTCTGTTTGCTGTGCTGCTTTGAAAAATGTCCCGGTTTAAGACCTATGTGTGGGAGGCAAAGAGATGTGCGTCCTCTTACCATGCCGCCATCTTCTCTCTCCCTGTCCTTTTTCTTTAACCTTCTCTACCCTGTTCTGTCCAAGTGATATATAAAAATAAAGTATGTCTTTCTAAAGAGTGAACTTATCTTCAGGGATCATAGAAAGATATATGATATTTCTTATTTATTCTTCCAAAAATTTTCTCAGTAAATGGCAGTTTCTAGTCAGATATGTCTCAAAAAAGTCACCCCTCGCTCCCATGTCCTTTCAATCTATACATCTAGTTAATTAAATCAAAATATGTCATAAATTTCTCTACTTTTCTTCAACTCCACTTTTCTAAGTTTAATGGCAGTTTAAATTCACTTTCCCCCCATGTATACTAATTTTTATTTTATTTTTTGCAGTTTCCACATGTATTTGATTATATTTTTTCCATTACCATCTATCCTCCTTATATGTTCTTCCACCTCTACCCATCCCCCGTTCTCCACAATCAGCACACTGTTGTGCATGTCCCTGAGTCCTTTTTCAGTTTTGCTCAATCCCTCCAAACCCCTAACCCCTACCAGAGCTGTTAGCTTGTTCTCTATGTGTCTGCTCTATTTTGCATATTAATTCAGTTTCTTCATGAGTTTCCACACATGAGTGAAATCATATGGCATTTGTCTTTCTGACACTGGCTTATTTCACTTAGCACCATGTTCTCCAGGTCCATCCATGCTGTCTCAGAGTAAAATTCTACTGAAGTGGTTTCCTTCTTTTCATTTATCTAATCCTACCACCTCCACAATCAATTCTCCACTCAGTGGCCAGTGTGGTTGTAGTAGATGTTCTTGGTGACCCATGTTGATTTTTTCTAGCAGTTGTAAGGATTGACTAATGATAATAATACATATCTGACCCATATCTGCCCTGGAGAATAGGCTTGCAGTAAATAGGAGCTGCCTCTTCCAGGTTGTATCCTTACAACTGCAGGATAGAAAACAGCCAACAACAGATAGGTGTGCTAAGAAAGGCTGGCCCCTGCCGCAGGGACTAACTGTGTGGTGTAGTTTGTGCTTCAGGGCTTCCCATGGGATCAGACTAAAGTTAGTATCTATTGAGACCACATTCATGCTTCCTTCGCTCCCATTCTCCTGAGAGGGCGATTGTCTCATGCTCTGCTTCTAAGGAACCCAACCAAAGACAGTAAAAATCAATATTCTATATAAAATTATGTGGGGTTTTTTCCTTTTTAAAACTTTCCAATAAATTCCAAACTCTTCCTTACTGTCTGGAAAGTACTGTTTTAACTGGTGGCTGCCTACTCATCTGTCAACATTTCTTGTCAACCAGCCAAGGCTAAGAAGGAAAATCCTTCCTCAGGGCATATACTCTTGCTATTTCTTCAGTCTAAAATGCCCTTTCCTGAATCTTTGTAGAGCCAGTTTGTCAAGTTGAGATTTCAGTTCTGATATTATCAGATACAAGAGGCCTTTCTGACTGCTCTAAATTTTCCCTCCACCTTCCCTCCTTTGGTCATTCTGTTGAATTAATATTTTATGTTTTTCAGATCATTCACTATTATTGAAATTTATTTATTCATTCATTTACTTTTTATTATTTCCCTATTCATTAAATGTAAGTAATAAGTTTCATTTGTGTTTATCACTGCTGCATTCCTAACACATAGAACTGATTATGTCACATAATAAATGCTCAATAAGCCCTGGCTGGTGTGGCTCAGTAGATTGAGCTCCAGCCTGCAAACCAAAGATGACCAGTTCAATTCCCAGTTAGGGTACATGTCTGGGTTGAGAGCCAGGTCCCCAGGTGAGGTGTGAGAGAGACAACCACACATTGATGTTTCTCTCCCTCTCTTCTTCTCTCCCTTCCCTGCTGTCTAAAAATAAATAAATAAAATCTTTTAAAAAATGCTCAATAAATATATGTTGGCTTAAGTTAATATTGAATTGTAACATTTATATAATTAATTTTAAAATAATGTTTTTCTACAATAATTCATCAACTTATGCATGCATTCATTCAACAAATATTTTAGAGTGTTTATATTGCAAAACATTGAAGTAGATGTTATAAAAATAGAAACCTGTGGTAGACGCTCCTGGCTTTCTCCAATATCTGGTTTTCTTCTTCCTAACAACACATGAAAACTACACTTCCCAACCTCCTGTGTGACTAGACTAGGTGGATCCATGCGATTGAGATCTAATGCGATGGAACATAAATAAAAATGGAATGGAACTCTTCCATTTCAAGACACTAAAGAGCCAGTGTGCCTCTTATAGCTCTCTTTTTGTTCCTCAACTATCTCAATACAGAAAAAGAAATGGATGTCTCTGAGGCAACTCTAGCAAAGGATAGGGCCCCAAGATACTGAGAACCTAATTACTTGGGTAAGCATTTGGAGGAAAGATACCCATATTCGATTTGATACTAGTAAAAACTAAACTTCAATTTGATGAAGCTTTTGAAATTTTATTTTCTGCAGCTGAAGGTACATATCATCTTAACTAAAAATAGAGCCTCACAAGTACGTGTTCCCATTTTTGAAAAAAATGTATTATGTAGTACAACAGAAAGTAAGGAAAGTAACTATATTAGTTATCTATTGTTGTAAAGCAAATTTTGTTTCATGAAACAGCAAAAATTTATTGTCTTACAGGTTCTGAGGGTCAGAAGTTCATGTGCCTTAACTAGGTGGTTCTGACTTGGAGACTCTCATGAAGTTTCAGCCAGGCTGTAGGCTGCAGCTGGAGTCATCACAAGGTCAGTAGGAAGGATTCCTTTCTGAGGTCACTGATACTGGCTGGTGTCAGTTGTTCACTACAAGGGCCTCTCCAAAGGTTGCCTGAGTGTTCTCATGATCCTACTTTCCTCCAGCAGGAGTGATTCAAATGAGGGCAAGAAATAACATCTAGAAGAAAATCACAGATCTTTACAACCTATTCTTGCAAACAATACTCCATGACTTCTGTTAAATTCTATTCACTGGAATAGAGTCACTTAATCCAAACCCCGCGCAAAGGTACCTAAATTAAACTACACCTTTTGTGAACATGAGTATCAAAAAATTTGTAGAATATCTTTAAAATCACTGCAATAAGTAACAGAAAGGTATGTATGCAAAATTTCATAATAATGGTATAGGCAAAGCATTTTAAGAATTCATAAGTATGTGAGAACAAGGGATAAGCCAAGGTTTCCATTAAAAGGTAGTCATTGATGCTTGTTGATAAATGTAGAGTGGAATAAAATCATTTTAGGCAGAAGAAACAGAATGAAAGATATGCAAAAATGCAGAATTCAATTCAAAAATGGATATTGTTTGGCTAGGGCAAAATTACATGTGGGGGAGGAATATTTGGATGGATGACTTGGGGCTGATGAAGAAAGCCACCCCTTCCTCTTCTTCCATGATTTACAGATGGCCAGAGAAGAAAAAAATTCTAAATACTCATGACTATTTAATCAGCATAGCCATATTCTTACAGAAAGTGAAGCAGCAGCTGTGTGCGACGTGATTCAGGATTTCATCCAGCTGCCTGTGTCCCAGCATCCTTACTATGTGGACAGTGCTGGATGTAGATGTCTCTTTCTCACCAGCAGGGAACTATCTCTATTTTCTCTTTGGAGTTTCCATCCACCTAAGACTGCACCCAGGGACATTTCAATGAATAACACATTTTATTGAGTAATATATGTCAAAAACATGATAAATGCTTTTATGGTCACTTCTATCAAAAAGCTGCTTTATCAAAGTGCAAATATATTTGGATAAGTTGCACGCCTGAGACTATGCTAATACATAAAACCAGGCTAACTGGTTATTCAGATACACAGATAGTTCCATCAGGGGTGGGGGCTGGGGAAGGGGAGGTGGAAGCAAACTAATTAATTGACAATTCTCAAACTGATGAGTCAGTCCAGTCAAAAGCCCAAACAAGTTTATCCTCCAAATTGAAGTTTTTTGTTAAGACCTCATTAATTGCAAACTTACAGAGCAAAAGGAAACAGCTGACTACCAAAGTTCAGAATTCTCCAGCTGAATTTAAATGATTATTTTACCTTGGGAGGAAAAATGTTATTACTTTCATCAAAGTCTGCACCATGAGTAACCCCAGTGATGGTACCTTCTATGGAACATAAACCTCCAATATTTAGCATCACCATTGACAAGCATGTTGTAAAATGCAATTGATTTTATTTCCAAATAAATACCAGAGAACCAACAAGTCTTGTAAGAACTAAACTGGGAACATTTAGGTGACAAAGTCAGATTGCTTACCTGTCTGTGTAACGCACAGTCAGAAATCATGTTCTGACAGTTTTAAAACAATATAATTATTTTTGAAAATTGAGGATGACATAACTGCTTTATTTTTTGAAAATGTAATAAAATATAGAATCTATCTAGAGAGATTCCACCTTGATTTTCAATTAGCTTAACAAAACAGGCTAAACACAATTAGTTACAGTCATTTTTGCAACTTCAATCATTATCTATCAAACTATATTGGGGATCATTTCTACTTTTATAGTTAGGATAAATAAGCATGGCATAAAGAATAGCAAGTCTTTTTGACCCTGTGATAGCTAAACTTGAAATATCCCCTCTGCACAGTTTATTATTTAAGCTACAAAGGGCTTTTATGTCTTCTGGATAATTTTTAAAGATGGATGACAAATATTTAACAAGTAGAGTAAGGTGAGGCCACAAGAAAAATGTGTGCTTATATATTTAATAAAAATCATATGAATAGTTCATGTAGAAAATACCTGCTTTGTAGTGTTAATCAAGAATGAGTTTCAGCACACTTATTATCTACATCAAATGCTGAGTGGGCACAGTCCCAAAATATTATCTATCAATCCATAATAATAAAAACTCACATTCTAGGGAAACAGTATTTTCTCACACTTGTAAAGCAAATTACCATTGAGTTTGTGTTTATTTTTCTCACTCACAAGTTTGAACCACTAGGCCTCATCAATAACTTCCAGGAGGTAATAATTAACTCAATGCTCTAAACACTAGCACTAGGGTCACTTATATGCTGTCTCTCAATATCACTGTGGTTTTCTTCTCATTTGCTTTTGTTTCTTTAACACATTACCCATAGGTTTTGACACCACTGCTTGAGAAGTCAGGGCAAAAATATAGTTTGTAGGAACAAGTATAAAGGACACATGGACAAAAACAAGGGGGGGTGGGAATGGGAGGGAGATGGGGAGGGCTGGGGGGTGGGCTGGGATGGGATTAAAAGGCAGAAAACTGTACTTGAACAACAATTAAAATAAAAATATATAGTTTAAAATTGCATAGGTTTATTTCAAAGAGATGAATTATAACATCCTAGGAAGAACAATATCCAAATATAGTTTCCCAAAATTCTTTCTTATATGCTAGCTCTTCTTCTTTACAAGTTCCTTATTTCTCTAAATGGTTTGTCATTTTCATAATAGCTTTCAATATTTAGTTTATATATCATGTCAATCTATAAAATGAAAAGTCATCTTTAATGATATCCTACCTTTAATTTTTCCATTATTGTTGTGACAGAGCTCATTACTTCTCTCATTTAAGATATACACAGCAATGCTGTTGAAGCTTTTGGTAGAACCAGCTTCCCCTCTAAGAAGGTCAAAGTCCTTCTTAGATGGATAGTTTCTAACTGGTATCAAATCACCAAAGCATCCAGCCCTACAACTGGAACTCAGCCCCTCTCTCTTTACTATCAATTCTGCATTCTCTTGAGAAAACCTGCTGGAAAATGATTTTTTCTTCCACAGTATAGAAAACTAATTTTCCTGCTGATCTCAAAGTCTTTCAAAATTCATGTGTTTTAGTCCTAACCCTCAATGTAATAGTATTTGCAGATGAGGCCTTTTTGAGCTAATTAGGGTTAAATGAGATTGTGAAGGTAGGGCCCTTATGAGGAAATTAGTGACTTTATAAGAAGAGGAAGAGAGGTTGCAGTCTTTCTTTGCCATATGAGGACACAGAGAGAAGGCTGTCAGCAAACCAGGAAGAGGGCTTCAGTCAGGAATCAAATCAATTTGGACCTCTCCAGCCTCCAGGACAGTGAGAAATAAATTTTGTTGAAGCCATACAGTCTGTGGTTAATGTCAGATTAATTCAAGTTAATTATATTTATCTGTCCGTCCTTTGTTTGATTCCTTATTGATAGAGTGTTCATTCACTTTTTCTTGTCATTCTAGTAGTTTATCAGGAGGGCTTCAATATGAATGGTTTAATTATGACTTTTTTGTAGAAGTAAATAACAGCAAATCAATAAAGACTTTGTTTAAATGAAATAGAGATACTGAAGAATCATGAAAATTAAATTACTTGATATATAAATTATGAAAGTTATTTCAATTCCAGAAAATTCAGTAGAAGTTAATGTCCAGAAGATGCACTACACTTTGCATAAGATCAAACATATGGTGTTGTTTTTAAAGAAAAAGAATGTTCAATGTATAAAGGACCCATGGACAAAGACAATCACTGCAGGGGGGAGGATTGAATGTGGGAGGTGGGGGTGGGTAGAGTGGGGAAGATTAATGGGGTGGAAATGAGGATAACTATAATTGAACAACAATAAAAAATAAAAATAAAAATATATAAAAGAAAAAGAATGTTCAAATTTTTTATAAATCCTCAATAAAATATAGTATATTTACATTTATAGTATAAAATAAGTATATACATGTATATTCTAATTTCTTAACATCTTTGTTATATTTGATCATTGCCCTATAACCTACTTTAATCCTTTTCACTATGAGAAGAATAGGCTCATTTCATAAAACCATGGGCACCTTTTACCAGGATAGGTACTCTGAAGCAAACACTGAAGTGGCATTTTGGATTCAAGATGTTTTTTAGGGATTGACACCTCTGGTAACAAAGAGAAGTCAGATTATTTTGAGGACCTGACAAAGCCTAGGCCTACATTGCCCATCAGAGTTGACCCACCTTGGGCTAAAGTGACCCAGCTGTTTTAGTATTGCATCACTTAGCCACTGGAGGGCAGCTGCTCTGGGAAGGACCAAGAGGCTCTCTGGAGCTCACACATATCCTGAAAGAGCTGATGGCTGGAAATGTCTACTGACCACCTTCCCCACAGCCCAGTGAGATCAGGCTGGAACATCTCAATTTTTATCACAAACCTAAATATTTAAAATGATCCACTACCATCGCAGTGTGAGTTAAAATTAGTTCTGAGCATCCTGAATGGTGTTCTTTGTCAGTTATTCTGAAAAAAAAAAAATTACAATATACCAATCCTGTTGAAATCGTTGGGATCACTGTGACCACTTTCTGCTATGTTTACAACCAGTCTTCCAGCCCACCAAGGTCATAACTGGCTACTCTTTTTAAAAAAGATTTTATGTATTTATTTTTAGAGAAAGGGAGGGAGAGAAACATCAACATGTGGTTGCCTCTCACATGTCCCCAACTGGGGACCTGGCCTACAAACCAGGCATATGTCCTGAGTGTGAATCAAGCAAACCATCATTTGGTTTGCAGGCTGGCGTACAATTCACCAAGCCACACCAGCCAGGGCACTAACTGGCTACTCTTGAAGAAACCAATTGTATGTGGAAAACCACCCTGGCTATCTGCTCATGATCTGGTCACAGCTTTTTCTCCATTAGACCCACAATGCACTCAGTCCTTTTAATGTGCCCTTTACCTGGGGCTAACAGCATAGGAAGGTAATCTTACACCCAAGTGCATATTCCCTCCTTTGAAAACAGCAACCATGTTATGGATCTCTTGATTACTACCAGAGATATAAGATAAAATGCTTAGAATATTTTAATCCTAAAATATTCAAAGGCTCACTTAAATTGACTAAAGCTAATGGCAAATAATGTTTTCCTTTGTTTTATTTTTTAAAAAATCAAATCTTTTATCCCCAACTCTCTTTTGAAATGATGTAAAGTACAACCTTGGCCCTTTCTCTAACTCTACTTATTCAATGCTTGGAGGGTGGAGAGACTTAAGGAATTTGCTAAAATTTGGGAAAGGATAGCCAGGCTCACTTTGCCCTTCTGCTTCCTCTGGGAAAGCTGCTCTTCCAAGACAGGCCTTCCACATAGGATTGTCTGTGAATGGAGGGTATGGGGCAGATTAATTCTGAAAGTATAATCTACATACTAAATCTGACCTCTACTCATAATAAAAGAGATAGTTGATATCCATTTTTCATCTTTGTATAATTTCTTACTTTTTCAGTATCGAAACATGAAAAAAGTACTCTGAGGGTCTTCCTCAAAATGATACATGCAGCCCTATGATCTTTACAATGTATTATTTACTATTGCCAAGATATGGAAGCAGCCCAAGTGTCCATCAGTAGGTGAGTAGATAAAACAACTATGGGACATTTACACAATGGAATACTACTCAGCCAAAAAAAAAGAAGAAGAGAAATTTTACCTTTTGCAAGTCAAGCATAGACCTGGAAAGCATTATGTTAAGTGAAATAAGCCAAGCAGAGAAAGACAGATACAATATGATTTCACTCCTATGTGGAATCTAATGAACAAACTGAACTAACAAACAAAATAGAAACAGAGTCATAGATAGAGAACAGACTGGGCACTGTCAAAAGGGAAGGGTGTTGCGGTTGCTAGGTGGACAAGGTGAAGGGAGCCCTGACTCTGTTGGTTGGGTGTCATCCCACAAACCAAAGGGTTGTGGGGTCATTCCATTGGGCACATGCCTGGGTTGTGGTTCAGTCCTCAGCTGGGGTACATTGAGGGAAGCAGCCAGTTAATGCTTCTCTCTCACATCGATGTTTATCTCCCTCTCTTTCTTCCTCCTTTCCCCTCTTCCTAAATGCTTTCTCTCTAAAAGCAATTTAAAAATGTCTTTGAGTAAGGACTTTTTTTTAAGAGTAAAGGGATTAATTGGAAAAAAAAGAAAACACAGACAACAACATGTTGATTACCAGAGGGGAAGGAGGATGGGAGTAGGTAGAAGAGGGAAAAAGGGGCTGAATGGTGATGGAAGAAGGCTTAATGTGAGGTGGTGAACACACAACATGATATACAGGTGAAGTATTACAGTATATGGAAATCTATATAATTCTACTAACCAATGTCACCACAATAAATGTAATTTAAAAAATATGGAAAACTGAAAAAATAAAAATAAAAAATAATTTAGAAATTTATGAATATAAAAAGAGTACACATACCCTGATTTACCATAGCCAAAATTTGTAAACAAGCCACATGCCATCAATAGATGAGTGACTAAACAAGCCTGATTATATATACACAATGGAATATTACTTGACCATAAAAAGGAATGAAATCTTACCATCTGTGTCAGTATGGAAGGACCTGGAGAGCATTATGTGAAGTGAAATAAGTCAGTCAAAGAAAGACAAATACCGTATGATTTCACTCATATGTGGAATATAAAGAATAAAATAAACAAACAAACAAAAAAATGAAACAGACTCAAACAGGTTGCCAAAGGTCAGAGGGTTTGGAGAACTGGGTGGAAAAGGTGAAGGGATTAAGAAGTATAAGTTGGTAGTTACAAAATAGTCCCTATATATAAATGACAGCATGGGGAATATAGTCAATGCTATTGTGACAACTATGTGTAGTACCAGGTGGCCACTGGAAATATCAGGGAAACACTTTGTAAAGTATATGATTATCTAACAACCATGTTATCGACCTAAAACTAATGCAAAATAATATTTAATGCAAATGGCAATTTGAAAATAAAGTTTTAAAGTATGCAAAAAAAAGAAACTCCCAATAACTATAAAAAATAGACAATACAAATAAAATCCTGATCTGTTTCCCAACAATGAGTTTGAATTACTTTTACATACATAAAAAAAGAAATAAAAAGAAGAAATAAAAATTAGCAAGTAAGTTTGAAGGAAAATGTATTTTTTGATCTTACTGAGGTAAAATTTCTTCAAAATTCTCCTCTTACTTCAGGATAATCAAAATCCTTATAAATAGTATGACTGACTATCTGACTATAATGCAACACATTAAATTTATTGAAAAAAACTCAAGTTTTCATTTTCTATGTGAAATATGATTCCTCTAGTTACTTTTTTGTTTGTTGATTTATTCAAGAAAACAAATTTTTTAATTGGGTTAACAAAATGGGCTGCTTGCCTGACATTGTATAACAATGGCCAGAAATATTGAATAAATAATAAATCAATACAATGGAGCTGTACATCAGAAACAATGGCAGCATTTGTCCTAAATGCTTGCCCCATAGCTAGGTTTACTTTGAGTCAGCATATGAAAGATTTTGTGATTAAGCCCCAAAGCACAAAAATACCAATTAATTATGATGATTAGATATGTCTTCATTAGTGGTCTATAAATAAATCATGGTCAACATTGTGCAGTCAGCTATCCTAAAAATATATTCTTCTGGAGGGCTGTGAAAACAACTTAATTAATTATAAATGCTCTGCAACTTATCACATGTTGTATTTTGAAATGTTAAAGCATATACATGTGTTATATGTGTGTGGAGGTATTTGTAAAACCACTTCAGTGTTTCTTTATACTTCTTAGCACTAAAATGTTTTCCTGAATCAAGATGGAAGTTTGTTAAAAATCTGTATTGTTAAAAATAAAAATATTACTTAGAGTACTCACAATTCCAAGTTTCTTTCATGTTGTCAGATGACAGTTTCTCTATGTTATTTAACCTCTGTGCTTCCAGAAATGTTTTCTAAATGTTCTCCTCTCATCTTCCCACCTCACCCCCCCCCTGCCATAAGTATATTTTCTTCATTGATTCTAAAGAAATTTTTCCTGGATGTGTTGCTGTTACTAAAAACATTTTAATCAAATTTGCAATTATCCCATTTATGTGAGATTGCCCCCATTCACTCCTCCAGATTCTCTGTTCTCCCCTCTCTACTGTGCTAGACCCCCAGGAGTCTGGCCTCTGTGAACTGCATCAAGCAGTTCTCTGGCCCTCTGGTTCCTAGTTGTGCTTGGCTAATGGAGATTCCTGGCAGGAGATCAGAGATAAGTAGAGGAATTTATTTTCCTACCTCCTTCTCTTCAGCTTGACTGTGTATCTCAGACTAAGGTCACATCTTGTGACAGGTGATTCTTTTTTTTCTGTATCCTTTTTTATTCTTATTCTATTACAGTTGTCCCAATTTTTCCTGTTTGCCCTCCTCTGCCCAGCCTACACCCACCCCGCAGTCAATCCCCACATTATTGTCCATGTCCATGGGTCATTCATACATGTTCTTTGACTAGTCCCTTCCCCTTCTTTCTGACAGATTTCTCTAAGGACTATAGTCCTTTCAGATCTAAGGTTGGAAACAGGTCTCTCCAAGTAACTCAGCCTGAGGTACTGCATTCTCTCTCTTGGTTTCTCTATACCCTGCCCTAGCTTTTGTAAACAGCTCTTTTATTAAATTCATCTTAAATTACCCAATATGAATATGTAATCCATTTTTGGCAGGACCTTGATAGATATGTGATTCTTCTTATAAATCATTCAAACAATACAAAACTAGAGAATAAAACATGAATATCCTCATTAACTTTTTTATTGCAAATACTGAAAATACAATTCAAATTGGGTTTAGCACATGGAGTTTTCTAGTACTCTGAGTCAATATATCACATGCAGAAGCATAAGCAGATAAAAGCACTTTTCAGGGCCTGTTAGGATTTCAAGTGGCCAGAGCAGAAGCTTAGGGTACCATCGAGCATGCTTTTACATCTCCTACTATGGGAAAGTGTTTGTTCCAGTCAGGTTCCAGTCAGGAGACTAAATCAATTCAATTATTTTAACAGAAACAATTTTATGTAAAAATTCTTAATTAGGTATTGGAGAATTTACAAGGCAAAAAGAAAACTTAAGTTGTTATAGGAGTGTCTACAGGCTGCAGCTCCCATCCTGGGGCTGGGGATGCAAATGTACAAATTTGGAGGAAGAGCCCTGTAGGGCTGAAACTAAGACCTTGGAGGAGGATGCTGCTATACATAGGCTGGTGTCTCTAGCTTGGAGGAGGAACTATGTGGGACTAGGACCCACACCTCCAGTGTGAGATACTGAGTGGTAGCAGCAGGTACTATGGTTTCTGCAGGAGCACGTTGATGCTGGTTCTGCAAGAGCTGAAAAACTGAAAACCCAGTTCAACATTTTACTGAAACAAATTTCTGCTGCCAAGGGGAAGAGGTGAGATGAGGCTAGTGCAATGCTGAAGGAGGCAGTAAGCAAGCAGGAGGCCAAGAGCACACAAAGAAGATGGATGAAGTCCCTCTTCCTCCTCCATCCTTATGGCTTTCTCTAATACTTTCTACTGGCCAAGACTCACAGAGTGGAAACTGGCCAAGTAGACATGTAGTTTGCAGATTTCCAACCCCAGCATCATAGGGCAAAGTCTGGAAGAGTTTGAGCTGGGAGGAGATGAGTTAATGACCAGCATAGGGTAAAGGCCAAAAAATCAGCACTCATTTAACGGAGACAGAGTTTTGTAGTTCTTACACTGCACTAGGCCCTGAGTGAGCCTAGACTGTCTTAACCACAGAAAGGTTTAATCCTGTTTCCAATAGGGAAGTTAATATGATAGAGAAAGCAATTATAAATTAATAAGATATACCATGACAGAGGGACTAATATAAGATTTTGGAGTGGCATGTAAAGAGCTATGTAGAGTCAGAGAGAGTGTTCCATTGGAGGAAGTTTTGATGTTGGAATTGAATCAAATTTGGAGAATCATATTTTTGGAAAACAGGATGTTTGTGCATCAGGAACCACAAGTAAGATTGATCAGAGGAATTCCTTATTGCCACTCACTCTGGATATCCCTGTACTAGTCCTGCTGACACTGGACACTGCTGCCATGGAAACAACTGCAGTCAATCAATTTTTAACAAATTGTAATTTGTTTCACATCCTCAAAATTAAAAATTGGGCATCTAGATGGTGGAACTTAGGTCAGTAACCTGCTCTAGGTGCCTAGGGATTCTGAGCTATTGCTCATTTTACCTGCATAAAGTCTTAGTCGTTCAGCACTAGGAATGATGGTATGATTTTCCCCAGGAGGCAGTCGGGTACCCGGGTACCCGTCCTCCTTGATGCATTATCAACCCTCTTCTCTCTCGATTTCCAAGATCTATTATCTCATCCAGTGTAGTACCCCCCTCCCTTTTTGGCCTACTGAACATCATCATGAGACTCTAAATTGTCTCGATGGCATTGATTATTTCCATATAACTATTGTTCAATCCCCTAGAACATTTTTTCTTGTTTATTACTAATTTCAAAACCATTAGTTCTCATAATTTCAGTGGTGGAATTTTTTTTAATGGCATGATTGATTAGGTTTAGGTGGGAGAGGTGCTGATTCCAATTCTATTCCTTGGTTTTTAGATGCATGCATACCGACTATAAAAGAAATAGTACCATATACCAATCAATGTTTCAAATCATTGGTAGCATCTTATGATCTGGTTCCACACTGATTCTTCAATAAGATATCTGTTAAAACTAAACTAATCTAAGAGCATTATCCCATTCTCTTGTATTTTTTTTTCCCATGGAAGTTGAGTTTCTTACTTGGAGAAAGTTATGATAGATATCATGGTGTTGAATGAGGTATTCAGTTGTCTAAGACATTCATAGCAATGCTGACTTGAGGCATGCTGAATGGAAAAATCAAATATGAATCTAAGTCCAGAATAAGGATCTAATCCACATGACAGAGACTGTCCCTGACAAAAGTAATAAAAAAATAAAAGTAACGGACATGCAAACATATAGTAAAATATTGTAGGTTCAGATACTTTTGGAAATACATTCTCATATACTGACTGGCAAATGGAATCCTGTGTTGTTGTACTTGTAGATAGCACCTATCTTTATCACCATAGCTATGGCGTTTGTTATGTAAATTCTGAGGCTGCTACAGTAGGGAGATCATTGATATGGAGAGATCAGGTTCTCTTGTCCACCTAATCATCATGAGTGAAAATGCTTTTGAGTCAGCATGTAACATGGGTATTCTTTATGTTCTAAGCCCATTTCAAGAAATTCCTCTCTGCTTCTCCACTGTCCCCCAAATCCTTAAAATCCCCAAGTTCAGTTTCTGTGAGATTCCTTATTATCTAGGAAAATTAATATCCACTTGCCATACATTCTGGTAGTTCTTTTCCTGAGACAATGTGAAACAATTATCAAGCTTTACATGATAAATGAGCACCAGAGAAAACTGGACTTCCTATGACCTTATTTTACTTCATGAGCTTTACATGTGGCCTTGTAGGTCATAGAAAAAGAAAATCCTCCTAATAGGCACAATGGATTAATATACAATTAAAATATTTGCATAAGCATCTCCCAACAGTTTGTACATATCTCTAGCCAGAGAGCCCTCACCCTGACAAGTGGTTACAGGTGTCTTTTGGGAGAAGCATAAGGAGATTTTCTGCATGTTCTTCAGTGACAATGCTCCACTGTCAGAAGTTAGTGTTTAGGGTGCCATACCAATATACTCTTTTCCTACCAATTTCTAATTTTCACAGAAGAATGACAGGAAAGCTCTGAATTCCACCGATAGTTTAATTTTACTATCTCTAAGACCATGTTTTGTTTTTCACCCAGATCAGTCCCTCCTGCAACAAAAGATAAGAGATTCTTTTATCTTGATCCCAGAAACTCCCTGGATTTCAGTCAGTGCTCTGAGCCTAGAATTCAAGGATTTTAACTTGTCATTGCTTTCTTTAAGCTACCCATTGATGTTCAAAGCTGCTGCCCCTTTTCTAAGTCTATAAATTCCTATGTGCATCTTACTATTCTGGGGTTGGAGCAACTCAATTCTCAAAAATGATGTCTGCAATGAGCACTTGATGCTAGGTGACCAGAGGCAATGATTTGATTAGCTTTTTTACTGCTGCTGAATTCCCATCTTGGCATTTAAGCAAGATTTTGACTAGTTTCTGACCCAGCTATGCCAGAGAAACAATTGATGATCCCCACAATCCCTTGTGGTGAGCCAATACACCCCATTCCCTGGTAACAATTGCTTGGTTAGGGATCTCAGTTTTGAGCTGCAAAAGCAGCTCTAGCTAATAAAAGGAGAAAATAAATGCATTAAAAGAATGTTGGGTAGCTCACAAAATTAGCTGGCAGGATGAAGGATCTGCTAGGAAAATGATAGAAAAAAAAAAACAGAAGCTTTGTCAGAGGACCCAGAGCCAAGATTATGTTGAAGAAATGAACTTGTCTGCATTTCCCATTGGTACTTCTGGTACCAACAGACAGATCTGTTCCAGGGTACAACCACTGTTGCTCACACTAGAGAATGACAGGTGATAAGTCTAAAAGATATAAATCTAATTACAAATCACTTATAAGGATGAGAAAGAATAAAAAATAAACAGAAAAGGAGAAAATTGTTTATATCTGTCAGGGATAAAAAGGAATATAATAGAGGCATCACTTCTCTGAGATTATGTGGGAAGGGATATTAAGAGATGGTTGATTAATATACTGTTTTCATCCAGTGTCTTCCATGATAGGCAACTATCAGTTGTATGGCCTTGAGAAAGTCACTTATCCTTCCCGTGACTGGTTCATTTTCTCTACAATGAAGATAGTAATAATATATATTGCATGAGAATGTCATAAGGCAAAAGTGAGTAATATGTGCAAACACTTAGAGTAGTATCCAGCACATAGTATATATTTCATAGGTATTCATTGACTAGTAGTAGTATTCAGGAAAGAGAAACATTAGAGCCACTTAAAACTTGAAGAAAATAATTACAAATATATAAATTCAAAAAGAAGGGAGCATTTGGGCAATTTTTACTGTAATTAATAATTTTAAAACAGCATTGGAACTTGGTCAATTAGGTGACTCTATTCATCAGAATATACTATGTATACTTATACATAATACTTATAAATATATATATTTATCCCTACTCCTCACATTCCACCCTTTTGGCAACCATCAGTTTGTCCTCTATGTCTATGGGTCTGTTTCTATTTTGTTTTATTAACTTGCTCTGTGTTTTAAGGTTCACATATAACTGAAAAGATGCAGTATCTGTCTTTGTGTGACTTATTTCACTTGGCATAATACCTGCAATATCATCTATGTTGTTGCAAATCACATGATTTTATTTTTGTTGCTGAATAAATATTCCATTGTATGCATGTACTACAAGTTCTTTATTTATCTATTGATGCATATCTAGGTTGCTTCCATTATCATAATGAATGAGTGTTTTTCTTAGAGCTGATATACCTGTTTTCAGAATGAAGATTCTTTATAAAAGTAGTTAACATGCTGGAAGTAGAGAGCAAATTTGGTTAACCTTGTATAATAAGGACTGTGCCATCAATATACTTTATGACAGAATGTTAATGGCACTCCCATTGAACAGAGAAACAAAATGCTGCCCTTACTACTGCTTGGGTTCTTAGTTCACGTAATTATACAAAGTAATACATACATGAGATATTAGAATGGTAAAAAAAGTACTCTTTAAAAAAACGTGGAAACAAGGAACAAACTGCCAGGGACCAGAGATGGAAGGAGAAGGTAGATCAGGAAGGAAAGAAGGGGAAGGGCCTAAAGAGCAATGGATAGGGACAACTGGGTGAGGACTGACTGTGGCAGGGGAAGGGCAGGGGAGAACAATTGTAATAGAACAACAATAAAAATAAATAAATAAAATATAAAATAAATAGGCCAATAAAAAGATGATTGTTTATCTCAAAAAATCCAAAACAATTAATGCAACAAACAAAATTTTAATTAGGCCTAATAAAACAATTCTAAGAAAGTGATTGAAAGCCAATTTAATGGCTTTCCTATTCATATACACAAAAATATAACTACTAGAAAATGAAATGTAAATATATAATTAAAATATTATGTGAAATAAAAGACAAATTCAATTCACAGTAGCAAAACCTGCAAGATTCCTGTGGATTAACCTGACAATGATGTATAAATCTAAGTGGAGAAAAAAATATAAAATTTTCCTTAGGAAATAAAATATATGAAGAATGTTTTTTCCTGCATGATCAGCTTCAATGTTAATTCTTAATTTTCCTTAATTGTCTAGTCTCCACTACATCAAAGAGGTTTACAAGAATTCCAAGTCATATCCAGTTTTTGAAATTGTACCCAACCAACTAATTGTAAACTGTTTTTCATTTGAGATTTTTTTGTTTGTTTGTTTTGCTTTGTTTTGATTTTTATTTTTCTTAAACAGGCTTTCTCAAATAGAGGTATCATTGACATTTTGGTTAAAGTAATTTATTCTTTGGTGGCACTCTTACTTATTGAAATATGTAAACGTCTCTGGCCTTCACTTAGTAATTACTAGTGGTACATCCTCAGTCATCATGAGACCCTAAAATACCCCCACATTTCAAATATTTCCTAGTGATATGGAGCAACATAATATTGAAAATTAGTAGTCTGGAAAATATCAAATCATACTATAAAGTCAAACAAGTAAAACATTGTAGTGTATATAAAGAAATAGAAAAAAGTAAGTAAACAGAATAGGAAGCATAAAATAGATTTATGTATGTATATAAATTTTGCTTAAAGCAAGCATGATCTTTACAACCATTTAGGGAAAGAGGGACTATATATTGAGTAGTGTCAAAAGCACTATCAAGTTAGAGACCTTCCTCACACCAAACATATACACACACATACACACACACCATTGTCCAGATAAGTTAATACAGTAAGCAATAAAAATAAATTAATTAATTCTGGGACACAGTAATAGAAAATAGCTATATAATCTTGTCAGGGACAATATCTTTCCTAGGAAGAAAAAAATATAAAAAATAACAGTTTTTATACTAACACATTTAAAACTTCTACATAATAACAAATACCATAAAACATTAAAAAGATCAATGGCATGAAGATAAAGAGCAAAAAATTGACAATTAATACCCATAATATAAATTGCTTTTGTACAATGATCAAAAAGAAAAGAAAGTCAATAGAAAAAATATAGTAACCAACAAATCAATAAAGTATAGAGTACACTGACAAATATTTATCACACATATGGTGTACTAAGATTTGATTCAGATATATTTAAATAAGTTAATTTGATATAAAAGGACATCTTTGCAATATTAAACTTTTAATTCATTGTATAATTTTACTGAAAAAATATTTTGCATACATTAAGATCAACAATTTACCTCAACAGAAGGCTAATTCTGATTATTAAAAATGTTCCTTTGGTATTAGACAAAAAAAAATAATTAGAGAGAAACAGAAAAAGAGAAAGAGAGGGAAGAAGAAAGGGAGGAACAAAGGAAGGAAGGAAAAGTATTTAGTCATAATCTGGTGAAATATGTGAATTTCAAGAATTAAAACAATATTTTAAGTTATCAGAAATGAACAGATCTAGCAAACTGCAAGTCAGTAAGGATACAGCTGATTTCAACCATCAATTTACTGGATATAATTGACTGCTTCAACCAAGAACAGTAGGATACAAATTTTTCTTCAGCTTACATGGAACATTCACCAAGATAGATCACATTCTGGGCAATTAAACACACTTTAACAAATTTCAAAGAAATCATACATGAGGGTCTGTTATCAAACCTCAATGGAGTTAAACTATAAATCAATAAAAGAAAAACCATGGGAAATTCCCAAAATATGTGGAGATTAAACAATAAATTTCTCAATAATAGATGGATCAAATTAAAAATCCTAAGAGAAATGTTAAAATATGCCTATCTAAATGAAAACACAATCTACAAAATTTGTGAGATGCTGTGAAGAGTACTTAAAAGGAAACACACAGCATGGGGCAAAAGTAGGTTTACAGTTGTGAATGTGTAAACCACAGTTTATTCTTGTATCATTTATTAATTACTGTATTATTTTCTGTACAAACAACTGTAAACCTACTTTTGCTCCACTGTGTATCAAATGAATATATTAGAAAAGAAGGCGTTCTAAATCAATATTCTACATTTCCACCTCAAGAAAGTAGAACAACAAATGAAATCCAAAGTAGGCAGAAGAAAAGAAGTAATAAGATCTAGAGCAGAACTCAAAACAATTTAAAAGGAAATCAATAGAGAAAAGCAATGAAACCAAAAACCATTTCTTAGCAAAAAGATCAGTAAAATTAATATGCCTCTAGAAGCTAAAGAAAAAGAGAGAAAGGACACAAATCACTAATATCAGAAATGAAAGAGAAAATATCACTAGAGATCTTATGTACGTTAAAAAGATAATAAAGAAACACTATGAAATATTCTATGCCCACAAATTTGATAACTTGGATTAAATTTCTTGAAGATTCAATCTGACACACTCACAGAAGAAATCTATAGTTTGAATAAGCATATATCTATTAACAAAATTAAATCAATAATTAATATCCTTTCCAAACAGAAAGCCCTAGACCAGTGAATCCTACCAAACATTTAAAGAAAAATTTATACCAATTCTCTATTTTTTTTCTGAGGATAGACCCAGAGAGAATACAACCTAACTCATTCTATAAGGCCAGAATTACCATAATACCAAAACCAGTTAAACATATTGCAAGGAAAAAAAAAAACTAAAACCATGTCCCTTATAAACATGGATGCAAAAATCATTAAGAAAATATTAGCAAAGTGAATCCAACAACAATGTTTAATGTTTATAAAAAACATTATATGTGAGATTTATCCCAAGTATGCAAGGCTGGTTCAACATTCAAAAATCAGTTCATGTAGTCTATCACATCAGTAAGCTAAAAAAGAAAAAAAATCACATGATCATATTAATAGACGTGGAAAGATATTTGGCAAAATCCAGTAGCCATTCATGATAAAAACTCAAACTAGAAACAGAGGATGATCTTCTCAACTTGATAAAAAAAAATCTACAAATCACTTAAGAGTTAACACCAAAGATTCCCCTCTAAGAAAAGATACAAGGCAAGGATGTCCTCTCTTCCACTCCTTTTAAACACCATATTGAAAGTTTTTAGCAAATGCAGGATGAGAAGAAAAGGAAATAAAAGTATACAGATTGGGAAGGAAGAAATAAAACTGGCTTTGTTCAGAGACAACACAATTGCTTCTGCTCTGAGGGCTGCTTCTGCTCCAGCCTCTTGGAGCGGTTGGAATTATGCTGAAAACAGGCCTTTGTGAAATTTGGAGTCCGCTGTCCAGTGCCGTCTGGGGACATGTGGGCTGGCTGCATCCAGGGAGGGAGTCAGAAGCACAGGAGCTTTCCCAGTCATGAATGTTTACACAGAGATAAACTTTAAGAATATAAGAAATTCTGGAAGGGCTATTTCCATTAATTGACCAAAGAAGTTTATGAGTCATGGATGGACCATTCCTACTCCAAGAACTCCTGTAGGATGTTGATGGTTTACCTCAGATACCATCTGGTCTTATTCATGATCCCTGTGAGCACTCTAAACTGGTCCCCATATTGGAGGCACCCCCTCACCTCATTTCATACACAGCCTTTGACTGAGCTACTCCCAGTCTGGCCTCTTATGTGATTATTTCCAACCCCTGAGAAACGCCAGATGTGTCTCTGTAGAGATTAAGATTTCATGGTCATGCTGGAATTGTGAAGAACATCCAAGGGCTTCATTTTACAGGTATTTATAAGCTTTCTTCACACTGCATGAAGGTGAGAGTGAGGTTTGTTAAAGATCAATGTGATCTTACAGCCAAGGCCCACACCAATAGCAGCAGTAGTGCTAGGAGTGAAGCTTGGTTTTCTTGTTTCCCAGGCCAGTCTATGCTGTCGTTTTCGAATCTTTTCCTCTTTGAAGCCAGTATACAGGCTGGGACAAAGGTAGATTTACCATCATTCATATGGAAAATAATATGATAATTAATAAATAAAAATACAAGAATAAACCCTTTTGCATTCTCAAACCCCAGTTTTTTACAGAATAGAAAGAATGAAGGGATTGTATTAAAAAATGGCAGTGTGAAACTAAAGATTTTATAATGAAGAAGCTTTTTCCTCTCTGGGTTGGATTTCAAAATGTAAACACAATGTCTACTACAATTATAAAGTATTAACAAAACAACAAACACTGTGTTAATGATTTTCCTGCCCTTTTAGCAGAACACTTTGGAGACATAGTTGAAGCTCTTTTCAAGTAAAGTTAAGGAGAAGTCAAATAGAACTTCTTTATCAAAACATAAAGAAAAAATATCTTTTAGAGAAAAAAGGGTGTTTTGTTTCATTTTGTTTTGTTTAAGAAAGGAATAATGTCAATCTTCTGATTATTGTTTTTCTCTTTTTTATTATTGTTTATATACAGTTGTCTCCATTTACCCCCCCAGCACTTCCCCCTACCCCAACCATCCCCATTTCCCACCCTAGTTCCTAACTCCCTTCGGTTTTGTCCGTGTGTCTTTTATAGTTGCTCCTGAAAACCCTTCCCCTTTTTCCCCTCCCACTATCCCCTCCCACCTCCCCTCTGGTTACTGACACATTGTTTTTAATTTCAATATCTCTGGTCATATTTTGCTTGGTTGGTTGTTTTGTTGATTAGGCTCCACTTATAGGTGAGATCATATACTATTTGTCTTTTACCACCTGGCTTATTTCACTTAGCATAATGCTCTCAGTTCCATCCACATTGTCACAAAGGGTAGGAGTTCTTTCTTTCTGCTGCATAGTATTCCATCCTGTAAAATGTACCATCTTTTTTTTATCCATTCATTTACTGATGGGCACTTAGATAGTTTCCAGCACTTGGCTATTGTGAATTGTGCTGCTATGAACTTTGGGGTGCATAGGTTCTTTTGACTTGGTGTTTCTGGGTTCTTAGGGTATAATCCCAGCAGTGGTCAAAAGGCAGTTCCATTTTTCTGAGGAAATTCCACAGTTTTCCACAGTGGCTGCACCAGTCTGCATTCCCACCAACAGTGTAATAGGGTTCCTTTTTTTCCACATCCTCTCCAACACTTGTTATTTGTTGATTTGTTTATGATGGCCATGTTGACCAGTGTGAAGTGGTATCTCATTGTGGTTCTAATTTGCATACCTCTGATGGCTAGTGATGATGAATATCTTTTCATATGTCTCTGGGCCCTTTGTATGTCCTCCTTGGAGAAGTGTCTGTTTAGGTCCTTTACCCATTTTTTACTTGGGTTGTTTGTCTTCCTGAAGTAGAATCATGTGAGTTCTTTATATATTTTGGAGAAGAAACCCTTGTCCAAGGTATCATTGGCAAAAATGTTTTCCCATATGGTTGACTCTCTTTTCATTTTGATGCTATTTTCTTTAGCTGTGCAGAAGCTTTTTATTTTCTAAATTAAAACTACTGCTGAAACTAAGTTTGCTAGGACAAACTTTAGCTTGGGGAACTTCAATTATCTGCAGTCAGGGACTCAATCTACTCCCAGAAGAGCATCTATGGGAAGTAAGGTTAATACCTAGTTTTAGCTTCCTTGCTGCTTTTAACCCAATGCAGAATTTAATCATAGTGAAGATTCAAAACAATGCTTTAAATACTGTATTAAGTTCATGGATTTCATCCCATTGAAATTGAGTTTTTGGCTTCCTTTTTTAAGTAATAATAGAAAAGAGGTAAACTTGACACTTTTTCACTTACGCAAAGTAATGTCCTCATAAAATCTAATTCAACTATTCAGGATGGTCAGCTACAGTAAACCTTTGATTTCTTCAAAACGCTGCTTCTGTCAACATAAGTTTAAATTCTCTTCTTTGCAGAAAGGAATTCCTTTATATTTCAATGGTAGTTTTGTTTGCACTGGAGTAGGCAAAAATATCAGTACAGCTGTTACATAGTGTTCTTCCAACCAGTTCCTGCAGCTCAATCTGTTTATTTGTTAAAAAATCTATTTATTCATTGGTGATGTTCTTGTCAAACATTTGTGGTTTTATTCCCTTTTCAGCTTTTAATACAGCACTCTGTACTATATATTTAGAACACTTTGTCATATCTTTCATAGCGAGGTGCTCTGCAGCTGCCTCAACAGTCCTGCCATGTGCAGCGGCACGGCGGGGATCCTTAAGCCCAGCGCCACAAGACATGAGGTTTGTAAGGCATGATCATTCAGTTTCCTTTTAATAGTCTATTTCTGGTTGCTATTGCCTTCATTGGTAGAGCATTACCATTGTAAATTTTGTCTTAAGTGCCTTCAGGAAATCTCCATGGGCCTGCCTGACCCTCATAATGCCTGTAGCTTTTTATAAGATCCTGCAATATATCCCCATCTTTATTTTTTCTTTGGCTCTTAGTCTGTGTCTTAAAGGTCAATTTTGTCTGATACAACTATAGTTAACCCTAAACTATTTGGGTTTTCACCTGCATAGAATAGCCCTTTACTTTTAGTCTATGAGTGTCCTTAAAGTTGAAGTTAGCTTCCTCAGCATATAGTTGGGTATTGTTTTTCTTTTTATTCCTTCACCACTCTATATGTCTTAGAATTGGAAAATTTAGTCCATTTACAGTTAAAGTAAGTATTGATACATATGGACTAACTATTGCCATGCTGTTAGTGTTTTTGTGGCTGTTTTGTAATTCCTTTGTATCTTTTTCCTTCTTTTGCTCTCCTCCTTTGCAATATGATAATTTTTTTCTGTGGTGGTATGTGTAGATTCCCTTTTCTTTATCTTTTGTGTATCTACTGCAGGTTTTTGCTTTGCCCTTATTATGAGGCTTACAAAAACCTTAACTATAACTGTCTATTTTAAGCTGATAACAACTTAACACACACTAAAGTCCTACATTTTTACTCTTCAACCCTTGACACACATATTCTGTTTTTTATTTTACATTTTACATATTTTACCATCTTAACAAATTATTGTAGTTATAGTTATCTTTAACACTTTTGTCTTTTAGCTATGAGACAAAGTGTGATTAATTTATTTCAGTGCACATTTAGTCAGAGTTCATTTTATTTTCACAGGAAAATAATCAAGCACAATTAAACAATATAATTGTGCAGTTATTGTCTGCATGTATATAGATAATTTAAACATTTTATTGAGTAAATTTTTGTAAGATTAAAAATCATTATTTCTCATCAATATATATTGAATTCCTATATATGACTACTCTGTAGTCAATGACATATCTAAACATGAATTCTATAATTAACTTGAAATCTTTTTAAGGTATTTTGTTAATTTTTTTATAAAAAGCTATGGCTGAGATCCTCAGCTATAAGGTTGAGATATTGAAGTTACCACTGGAGTTACAATGAGGACTGAGTATGAGACTCAGAAAATGGTGATGCTCCAATCTGAACTGCCCACTACGATGCTAGGTCCCGCTTGAAAGCAGCAGCTTGTATTTGCAGGGCACTTTTCCAGGCTGATTTGTACTCTGTGACCCAGGGTTCTTAATAAAGGTAACTTCCCAATATGGGAGAATATAAAAGAAAACATTTTAAAATACTTTCTGACAAATTGAGTTAATTGAAGTGCATTCCTGATCTTTAGTTTTCTAATCAATTTTAGATTTATTTCTTTGCAGAATCCTAGATTGTGTTTAAGTGCTTCTAGCAAAGATTTTGATGAAGAACTTGACCTCCAAAGTCATAGAGAACTTGACCTAAGTACTGATAACATACTAGTTCAGTAAAACAATGTAACCATCTAAACCTGAATTTTCTCATTTGTGTATAATAAAGATAATAGATAATAGTGTCTACCTCATAGAATTGTGGCTAGAATTAAAAAAGAAATTGCATATAAATGTTTATTTTATGCTCAATACATAGAAAAAAAACTACATAAATAGTATCTATTATATTATTTTTTTAACAATGCAACATCCTTTGGTAGTTTCACTAGAAATGTAGAAAGTAAAGTAAAACTGAACCTATATTTTTTAGAATTAAGGCAATTTCACCATATGCTTATGTCTACACAAACCTACTGGTAGAACTGGATTCCTAGTTGCAATCCAAAACATATCTGCTTTGTGCATACAGGACCATGTACACAAACGTCTGTCCACAGACCTATCATTCAGATGTGTTTACCTTCTGTAATACAGATATGAATTACATTTCATTGCAAGAGAGACTGCACAGGCAGCATGATTAGAGGCAATTGCAGTAGGTGACTTCTGAGATAGATAACCACACATGAAATGTATTTCATTATGGAATTATGCATGCAATGTAAAAGACATTTGAGGAAGATTAAGTCTTGATGTACTAACCTTTCCATTTTCCCTTTTTAGTTCTCAGTTTCAAGGCAGACCTGGATAGAAATATCAGAAAAGAAGTACTCATCTTATGTGTACATGCTATGTGAAACCCTTGACCATATGAATATATGACCATTGGTTCTTGATAGAATAATTAAACTGGCCTTGTTCAATGTCTCTTGCACATTGAATGTGTATTTTTAAAAAGGAAAAACAAAACCTGACTGCAAAGCATAATTATAAGTGGTAATATTTGGATTTTCATCATATTTATGCAATAAATGTCAAAGCTAGAGTTTGGAACTTGTAGTGTATTTCCCTGCTGTACAGATGCAATTTATTTTGCTCCTCTACTAATGAGACTGCAAAGACAGCTCTAGATAGCCATGAGTATCAGGCTCAAACAAAAATTAAAAGTCAGTATATTACATTTCTTCTTCTGTTCCTTGTGCATATTGGATTATTCCATAAGCTTACCAATACTGGAATTCTATTTCTCCTTTGGCACAATTTTCCTCTGTGGTATGATGCTATGAATACTTATGGCACAATAAAAATAATATAATAATAGACATTCCTAAACTTACGCTGCATATACCTTCACACGGGAGCTGGGAGGGCTTTATCTGTTACCTCTCGCTAGAAAATATCTTTATGCCCTGTGAAATACCAGGCTGTCCAAAAGACCTTATTTCCATGTGAGTTAAATAACCTCTGTAGTGAAAAATTCTGAGAATTTTTTTCTTCCACATAAGTTTTGACTACCATCATCTCTGAAACATTGCCAGGTTTTTCTAACATTGAGTAGGCTTCAGTGGATCTCCTTATTCATCCTTCCTATGTCAACTACTACAATTCATTCTTTTATAGCCACCTTAAATCTTTAGTCTCAAAAATTCCAAGGTCCAGAGTTCTGTGAGCAGACTTATTATCTTGTTCAGTGAAGCGGGACTTCTTTACCCTCACTCCTCCTCCATCACCTTAACTGACTGGATTTCTTTTCATTTAGAAATTTAACTCAAATTGTTTTCTTTTTCAAATGTTTGCCAAAATTTCTCATTCCAGCCAATTTCCTCAGCCTGATATCTGCTTAGTGACACACAATGCTCCTAATTTTGTGACTTTCAATATCGCCACATACCAGTCTCCCATTTGTTCTCTATAGTCATCTTCTCATCTCTTTTATCAATATGATTAGAATTCATTTTATTTCCCACTTAATAATTGCTGAAAAGCTAGTATTATTTTTAAGCCTGACAACTGTTAGAGAAATTCCTAGATTCACTTGAAATAGACAGTCTAATATTTATTGTAAAAAAGTTTAAGATAGGTTTAAAGGTGTTAAACATCCCCAAAACATTTCTTCAACATTTCTCTGTGTTTGCACGTGTGTGTGTGTGTGTGTGTGAGAGAGAGAGAGAGAGAGAGAGAGAGAGAGAGAGAGAGAAAGACTGATGATTTTGCTCATTGGAGTCTCTGGTAAGGGAAGCACCCTACATCCAGAGATGCCCCTTAGAGTTTTGGATTTGTTGCTTCCATAACACAGTTACTAGGTATACCCCTTAAGAAACAACAATCACCTTTCTTAGAGACATTAATCAAAACTGAATACCTGACCCCTGAATACTTTGTGACTTTCTAACTTAAAACTACCATTTGGGGTTCAGTTGACTTAGATTCAGTGACTAACAAGAAGGCTAAGAAGAAGGAGTTCAACAATCCTGGAATTCCTCACTTGTCAAGCCAAAATGGTCTATTCAGTAATGCGGCTGGTCTGAACTACATAACATTTTTGCTTTATGTGAAAAGGAAAAAAATGTAATCAACTCATTAGAGAAATCTTTGACCTCCATTCTGCCAAGTGAAGCAAAGCTGCTGGCACAATAGGGTCCTTGATTCACAGAGGTTGCCCTAAATGCTGGGCTTGATTCACTGGTGACTCATCTGGACTGAAACCTGAGGTGTGCACTAGACCACACAACTGTTTAACCACAGAACCAACTATGCAGAACTGATATAGACATGGTAATTCAACTCAGTAGAGCAATACTTTCCTTGATGAAACTTATTTTGTACTTACTGTCTCTTGAGCTGTTTCCAATAATCTATCAGGATGTCCAACCTGTGGCCCACAGGCTGCGTGCAGCCTGGGATGGTTGTGAATGCAGCCCAAAACAAAATCATAAATTTACTTAAAACATTATGAAATTTTTAAGTGATTAGGTGTCACAATATACTTAATGCGTGGCCCAAGACAACTCTTGTTCTTCCAGTGTGGCACAGAGATGCCAAAGGTTGGACACCCCACTCTAAACTATTTATTCTGCTACCTTGTCTACTACAGACCAGCAGATTAAAGACATCTCTCTTTAGGACCACGAATTGTGGAAACCAGCATGTTGATTGAACTATTCAGATCAATCATGTAGATGCACAACTAGAATTCTAGAGATAGGTTCAGATGGTTTATGAGATTTCTTAACTGGTGGATGTTACTACTGCATAACTCCTCATCCTGCTGCTCAGATTCCTGTTGATGGTAACCTTACTAAATGTAGTATGAGGCAATGGAACAGATTTAGTCCTAATGTTTACCAGTCAGTTTTATCAACATGGCAGTCAAAGTGGTGTATTCATAATAATATTTTCAAGAAGACAACAGTGTTAAATTGAAGGGTATGTATTCTTAGAAGACAATTCTCTATAGGTCTTGAATGTTTATTGTTCAGTATGACAAAAATGTTTCCCTTAGGGTCAAAAATTAGGTAGTTTACTGCACATTATAAAAGATTCAATTTTCCAAAGGTTGGAATTCCACTCCTATGATACAAACCACTGTGTGTAGCAGCCACTTGGCCACTTAGCATTGCCCTGCAGAACACCAGCATAAATGCTGATGACTGCTAGTGATGAATAAAGTCCTTTGTTTCTGATTCAGGAGGCTTGTGTCTTCTGTGAGCTCCCACGAAACTATGGCAAGCTAACTTGGCACACAGGTAGAAGGAAGTTTCAGAGCATTCTAAGTTTTTGGTGTGTGTAATATTACTAATGCACACTAATTATGATTTTGGTTACATTAAGGAGAATTGGAGAAAAAACTTGTAGCTAACATTTTCAAAGCATACTGGACTTTAAAATAATTAAGTAAATGAATGAATGTGGCTATAGTGAAGGGAATTCTGTACTGTCATAAAGAGAATTTCTGATTTCCATGAAGGGGATTTATTTTAAAGTGTTGGGTAAACTAACGAAAGGTAGAGAAAATGCCCAAATGACACAAATCGTGCTTTAATATTTGCAGACAGTTTGAAGTCTATAAATTGTTTAATTGAGAACACTTGCTCTTAGTGAACTTGTTCTTCCTCTGGACTAGAGGGTGAGTATGTTGCTCCCAGGCCAAACTTATAGCACTTCCTAGGAATTACCTAAATAGGTTATAATATCCTTTCACTGAATTCTACAAAATACAACATATTGGTAAGCAGAACACTAGAAGGAAATCTATTGCTGAGTAGATGGGCATATTTTCATGCATGACTCAGATAAATTTCTAAACTAATTTTGACTTCATGCATTGGAAGAGGAAAGAAAAAGCATATTCCAAAGTTTAAAAGTATGTACAATATCTGGTGAACGGATTTACTAGTAGTTGTTCTCTGTCTTTGGGCATTAACGGAACATTTCATATGTCATTCACATGAAGTTCAAAATTCAGGCATCCAAGAAATAGAAAAATCATTATCCATTTGGAGTCAGTTATATAGGCATTTCTTTAACATGAGGCATTTAATGAAAAATTGCAAAGAATGGTTGGCCAAATTTTTAACAGCTTTCTACAATGCCTTATTCTTACCTCAGAATGGATCAGCACGCAATTCTAAATTTCTTTTCAGAAATGTGTGTGGGGAAAAATGTAGTTGGGAAAAATATTCAAAATTTTCTTCTTTGCTGGTATTAGAAAAAGGTACTAAGGGTAGGGAAAGGCTATTAGTTTGCTATTACTCAGTCCCTGCTGAGCACAGTAGAGCATAAAATAGGAATTAAATAGGAAGTCAGCTCTCTAACCCCAGCTGCAAGCTGATGAATCAGTTAGTGATTAATTGTTGCTACAAGTAATTCAAATAACCATATTTTGGTGAGAGGGAAGAAAAAGCATTTGGTCTCTAAAGTGTTTTTGCTTAAAGTTGTAATCACTGAAATATTACAGACTTTTAAAAACAGATATAAAGATTTTAATGTAAAACTTAAATGAATATGATTTCCAAGATTGATTGAACATCTAGCATTAGGTTTTGAAAACTTTACTATGGCTTTCAAATTCAGTAGTGTTATACTCCAAACTTCTTATTTTCTTATATACTTTTCTTTTTAAAATAGAGTTGGCTTTACACAGAACGTAGCATAATGTAGAATGCAAAATAACAAAACAACAACATAACTATTAAATATACTTTTCTTTATTTTCAATAAAGCCAGTAAGTTTACCTTTACACAACCTACATTGGTATTTGAACTTTTTAATTCATGCTAATGTCAGTTAACCAACATACTTCATCAGGCTCCAGATTCTAAAAGTGTGGAAGCATATGGTCCTTTTCCAAGGATTTTAGGAATAAGAGAAAAATGTTTTGGGAAGAGAGATGAGTTAATTTGTTATATATTGTTTCTGAAGTGACACTAGGTCATATAGGAAGAAATTTATCTGATAAACACATAGACATAAAAGATTCCAGTTAAAAAATCAGGATTATAGGCATGGGTACGGTACTCAATAGTGTTCCAATGCAAACATAATGAGAAAAAAATAAGCAACTATATTCTTGGTTCTACCTAACTAGGTGATTCCAACAACTTCAAATTCTAGAAGATGTGATGAATAAAAGGGAAAGAGGGCTATAATATTTCATTCTGAGCCTGTACATCCATGCAATTCCTCAAGTTAAAACATGGAAATCTATTGCTTCTCCCCTTGCATCTGTGTTGGTGTTAGGATGGATTGGACCATCAAATTTGGTAGAGATGATGTTGTACTAGTTCAGAGCTGAGGCTTTATGAGATGAGGTAGCTGCTGCTTTCATTCTTTTGCTATCCCGAGTCTCTTGGTAGAGAGATCCAGGCTGTGCTTCTGGAGAGAGCATTCATGTGGACAGAGGTGCCCCAGCCAAGAGCCAGGCACTAAGGTGCCTGACATGTAAGTAAGGCCACTTTTGTTCCTGCAATCAGCCACCACCTGAGTGAATGAGACCAGCTAACCCAACACAGATGACACAACACAATAAAATAAATCATCTGTGTGAGTTCTGCTCAAATTCCTGAACCATAAAATCATGATTAATAAATTCATTGTTAGGGTAGCATGTTGCACAGTGCTAAAAGAGAGGAGACTGACAATAAGTAATTAAAGAAATAGTTGTTATTTCTTTCTGACAGATAGTAAAACATTCAATTAAGAAACATCAAATAAGATTTAAAAAGAGAGAGTTACAATGTGCTGATAGAGAAGTATTTGAACTCAGGGATCAGAGAAGGCTTCGTGAGGAGGTGACATTTGAGCATGAAGGAAGTTAGAGAACTGAATAGATAATAGTGATGGGCTGTGAACAACAAGGAAAAAAGAATTGCCAAATATTTGAATGATATGTGATAAGCAACATATCCAAAATCAATTTCACTATCCTCCTTCTGTTGGCATTGATATAGATAGTCCTCCCCAGCCACTCTTCTATTGTCTATATTACCATATATCTTTATTTTTATTTTTTAAATATTTTATTTATTTATTTTTAGAGAGAAGGAAGAGAGGGAGGAAGATGCAGAGAAACATCAATGTGTGTCTGCCTCACGTGGCCCCCACTGGGGACCTGGCCTACAACCCAGGAATGTAACCTGACTGGGAATTGAACCCACGACCCTTTGGATTGCAGCCTGCTCTCAACCCACTGAGCCACACCAGCCAGGGCATATTACCATATATCTTTAAAAATAAATTTAAATGCCATCTTCTCCAGAAAGACCTACCTGACTTCTCTAATCTAAGCTAGAGATCTCCTCTGTGTCACCATAGCCATTTGCATTTTCTTCTATGAGACTATGGAACACATTATGCAGCTTTATTTATTTTTAACCCAAACCTCGCACCATTAAAATTAAAGCTTGTTTTGACCTTTCTAACCTTGCACTGTGTACATTGAGGTGATCTGGTAGTACTTCCTTGCTTCTACTTACATTGTGTTCACTATCTTCTCTTTCATTCTTCTATTTTATCTCCCATTAGATCCCAGCTTAAGCAGTCACAGAAATTTAGATTAAACCAAGAAAATGTTTTTGACCAAAGGCTGCTTAATCTGCCACTAAAGAGTAGCAACAAAACAAAGCTTTTTATCAACCAGAAAACATACTGTGCTTCCTTTGGGAAAGAAACAGACAGCAGATCTAGAAGCCTCATTCAAAGGGAGGAAAAGAAGCTGAGAGATTTCAAGAGTAACACCTGTCAAATGGAGCAGTGATGTGGACTGTTTGACAAAATAGGCTGGTGACTGTCAAAATAAATAATAAACCTTCCAGCTCTGACTAATGACTGAACTACACAGAAGTACTTGAGGGAATCATCCAACAAAATGCAAAATTGAAAGGAAAATTGGAATGATCCGCACAGCCTCCTACCAGCTAAATTTCAAGCAATTTTGGAAAAACTCAAACCATTCAGCAGGTTTCATGGCAGAGGGCAAGCTTCCAGAAACTCTTCTGATTGAGTAGTCCACCTTTGTCAGGAAATCCCCTCTCTACTGATGGAGTGCCACAAAGTGCATGTCCGCCTTTTCAACACAGGAACAATCCTGCCGTGACTGTGGCATTCTCCACGCAGACACACGGCTGGCCACCAATAACCTCATTGGGAAGGGCAGCCAGAGCTGGACCCCCTTGTGCTGCAGAATGGAGCGAATGGCAGAAAAATGCAGAGATCCAGAGGGGCTTATTTCGGAGACCTTGCTACTCCCATGTCTTTCCAGTTGAGACACCTGTGTTTCTTTTCCATAGCTCCTTTGAGGATCATCTTATTTTCCCTCTCCAGCAAGCAAAGTTTTCTAACAAGATTACAAAGAAAATTGTCCAAAGGTCTGCCAATAATGTTATGGCCATTTCCAGGAGCAGTTTCATTTAAACAAATTGTTTTTTGGAGGCCCGCAAAGCCCTGATAAATTCCCACTCTAAAATTCAATAATCCATCTGATAGGTTAACCACCTCCTGGTTGCTCAGATGAATTAGCTCCAGGGCCCTGGTCTGTTCTCCCTTTTGAGCCATCCTTGGTTTTGTTTTTTTTATTTTTGTCTGGTTGTGGCTGTTACTATGTAGTGAGGGGTGGAGCCTTAGGGTAGAAAATAGACAGGGGGAGGGCAAGAACAGTGTGGGAAAAGTAGAAGCTGAAGAACTTATGAAACATGGACATGAACTAAAGTGGGGAATGTGGGTGGGAATGGGTGTGCAGGGTGGAGGGGAATGATGGGGAGAAATGGGACAACTGTAATATCATAATCAATATAATATAATTAAAAATAAAATTCAATAATACATATCAAGTGGAAGAATACATTGTCAGTGGAAGAATTTTCAGCATTTCAAAAACACAGTTCTGCAAAAGCCATCTTCAGGAATTATCTACTTATGCCTCCGGTTCTAAGTAGCAGAGACGCTGCCAGGTTGCCCCTCTGCCTGACTTCTGTAATTGTGTTCTTGCTTCCAGGTGAAGCTACTCTCTGGGTTTCCTCAGTCAAAGGGAAAGAGTGAGAAAGAATATCTGCTCCTAAGGATGGGCCACTTCTAGATATTAGTTAGCCTGCAGTAACAGAGCTTTCTTTCTCATTTAATTTTATTTATTTTTATTCTTCCATTATTTATTTCTCTGTTTTATGTATTATATGAGGTTGACTATAGTTCTAAATATGGTTTTCATACAGATTTAATTCTCAGTAAAGAGTTTTGAGATGTGATATGAGCAAAATATCAAATCTAAAAACACATTTAATATTTGTCCCTTTCTAACAATAAGTATTTACTAAAACCTTTCATTAAAAATATATCCTGATTGTTTTATTTTAAAAATTATCTTAGAGAGTAAGAAAAGTCTAAAAATTGCATTCTGTATTATTTTGGTAGCCATGTTTATTGAAGCAAAAATCAAGACATATTAATATTGCAGAATAAATACCTGAACTCTGTATCATCCCAGAATATGGATAACAAGTGCCTTTCCATATGTGTCATGCATGAAGTGACAGGTTGGTTCCCCCGAATATCTACATCTCACAAATGGACAGGAATCAGGATGCCTTTGTTCCTGATGCAGTGATTTCAACATTCCAGGATAGTCTGATTCCTGATGCATTTAGTTGATCGATCCTACTCTGTTAGAGGGAGACCCAACCCAGTCATCATCACATCCAAGGAATCCTGCATTTCCTGCAACAATTACTCTGCTTGGCAAAACTCTCTTTCTAAAACCTTCTCTGCTCATTTTTCATGCTGCCTCTGCAGGGTCAGTAATGTGTCTGCCAGTAAAGTGTTGTCTCCTTCCATTTCCTCTTCCCATAACCACGAGGAATAGAAGCCATCCCCTGGTTGAGGAAAGAGCATTTGTCCATTAATAACCCACTAGTCTAGCAGCCAAATCCCTTGTTGATGCTCTGGTCATTTTTAACTTGGACTATTATAACCACATTCTGTACTGTCTCCAAGGCTTTATTATTCTTTCCAGTTTCAAATGATCTGCATTTTGCAGATCAAATCATTTTCTAGATGGATTTAAGGTATGCCCATGGGAAGGAAGAGCCTGAGCTTGGCAGTGTTGCAAATAGAGAGTGTGGTGTAGATGGGGATATGCATGTCTAAAAGAGACTTGAAATGCAGCATATGATGAGAGAGACCGATCTTAGTAGTTTTTTTTTTTTTTTTTTGTATTCCAGGAATCAGGATATCTCAAGATTGTATTATAATTGTAAGACAGCATTTGATAAATTGTGGGAATTTGGTGGAAATGGAAGGGAGCTGGGGAGGGCTGGGGTGGAGGGACGGGATGGGAGTAGAAAACAGAAAACTGTATAAGAACAACAATTAAAATAAAATTTAATTAAAAAAAATTGTGGGAATTTGCTCTGCTTCTGTCCTACCATATTACAATGTATTAAAAAAATACTTTGTGTAACTTTTGCAAACCGAAAAGGTCATGCCATTGTTTACTAACTTTGTTTAATGCAGCCAAATCAGCAGATAATCTTTAAAAAGCTCCTTGAGCAGTAGGTATGTCATCCACCAAAATCTGCAGATAAGAAGAAAGTAAAAGTAATGTGAGACAGTGATAGAAAAAGAGCAATTGTCTGCTACCCATGGAAACTCTGTTTAATTTTCTGGCATCTGAGACATTTTTTCTGGCTTCTATTTTGAAATTACTACAGCCCTGTGTCAAAGAGTTAAGTCATTACCAAAGGTGAGCCATTTCCTGTCTACTCAATTGTAGAATCAAGCTAAGTACTGTTTTATCAAAGTAACATTGACTGTCACCCAGCGTTGATCATTTTCAGAGCAATTATGATTTATTTCAGACATGGGCTGATGGATCCCTATTTCCAGATTCTGTTTTGGCAACTTTGAGCCTTACCTCATGAGTAAGATTATTGCTGAAAACAGTGCTTCTCCAAATTTTTTTCCTTTAATTCTTGTCTCTCTTTCAAAAAAATTAATTACACTCAACCTAGTGAGTCTATGTGACTGCCAATGCTAGCTCAAATATTGTTTGCATATAATCTTACACAGATGTGGAGCTAATAGGGAGCTCAGTAACTGTGTACTTTTACACATCTTTTAGTTAAATTAAAAATTCAAAAGCAAAATCTTGTGTTCTGGGAGAGTATGTGACCTTAACATTTTCTGGAGGCTGTTAGACTCATAAACCAGTGCATAGACTACGTTCATCCATTTAAGTGGTTTGCGACTGTGAAAGACTAAATATTTACAATGTCTTTTATCCTTGGATACAATATAATGATTTCATCATTTTAATAGCTCTTTACTCAAATGTGGCTGCATCCCACTTAGATTTTAGAGACATGCATTTCAAATAGTTTGGGTCTCATTAACCATTTGACTAAGGCCCAAGAATGACAAAATATATAGCAAGAGTTCAAGGCATTGAAATCAAGATTTTAGTTTTGATTTATGTCTTCCCTCCTGAATCTTGCACTATTTACCAAACTTTGCTTCAAATGTTCAGAGGAGAAGAGAGCTTTGTACACACACAGTTGGTCAGAAGGTCATTTGCTTATAAATTAGGGCTATGCACTCAAATGATGACTGAGCAACTAAATGTGAATGAACCAGAACAAAACCATGGCAGCCACTACAGAAGCATTAGAGGAATGTGCCCGTGGAAAGCTGCCTGAAGGACATTGTTCTATAGAGGAAAGCATAGTATTAACCCATAAAACCCATTATCTAGTCATTTGCTTTTTCCTTATTAATTCCTAAAAAATGCCTGAATTTCCTTCCTTTCATTTGTTTTCCCTATCTCTGCTCTTAAATCTTGTTGTTTCTGAAAAATGAGTTGGTATTTTTGACAAATATTATTCTTTACCCTTCCCTCTCATATAGGATAATAACTAAAATCTGGTTTATGTTCCATATAGAAGTATAAGGACAACATTACCTAGTTCCTTCTTTATTTGGCTCTATTATTCACAGATTTTCACTTATGTTGTCTTTTGCATAAAATAAAAATAAGACATTGACTGTCAGATATTATTAAAATAAATTTATGGTTACCTCCCCTAAAATTCACAAAGGATCTGATCTATTAGAACTGTTATATTAAGACTTTTGGAATGTTCCGCTCATAGTACTTGACCTCAGTGCTTATTTTATAAATTGTTATCCTAAAGTGCCTACTTAACATGTTTTTTAATACCTCAGTTTGATCATCTGTCAAGCCATAATTTGTCATGATGAGGTTACAGTCAGAAGGAAAGATATAAAGACTAAGGGATCTTTTGGTTTATACTGTACTGATCCTTTGTGAACATTCAAAGAGACTCATGTAAATGCAGAGGGATAATTTTTTTTTGTTCTACACACATATGCACACACGTGGAATTGAATATAGTGTTTATATAACAAAGTCTATGATATACTAGAAAGACATTAAGCTATAAACAAAACAAAACAAAGCAAATATTTAAACTAAAACTAAAACTCTTAGTTATTTCTTGGCTTTAATATTCAATTTTCTTACTACTATATGGGAATAATATATACTGTGTAATACTTTATAAACTTATTGAAAGTATAAAATGAAACTATGTGCTTGAGAGAGCTATAAATGACAACATGCAGTGCATAGATGGTATTAATTCGCTAACTGCACTGGTAAGGAAAGGTCTATGAACAAGACTATGTGTACGCCTTTTAAGAGAACATGACTGGTGTGGCTCAGTGGATTGAGCCTTGGTCCTGCAAACCGAAAGGTCACCAGTTCAATTCACACTCAGGGCACCGGCTTGGCTTGCTGGCCAATTGATGTTTTTCTAGCACATCGATGTTTCTCTCCTTTTGTTTCTCCCTCCCTTCTTCTCCCTCTAAAAATAAAGAAATAAAATGGAGATAAAGTAAAGGCTCTCCAAATAAAGAAGGAAGAAAACAACATTCTGAACAGAGAAAAATATAGTAAGTGGTACCCCCCCAAACTAGAATTTACCTATAAAAAATGTGCATTTATTCTTACATGTTTAAACTTCAGTCACCTTCAAAATACTCTCCATTTGATGCAATTCACCTATTGAAATGTTTTTTCAACTGCTTTTTTAAAACTTCTCAAAACAGTTTTTGAATTTGTCAGTTGCGATGGCTTTTAGTGCTCTTGCCTCTTTTGTTTCACCTCTTCCACACCGGCAGAGCATTTTTCTTTGAGAATCTTTTTCATCCATGGAAACAAACAAAAATGTCCCTGAGGGTGAGATAGGGTGAATAGGTAGGGTGGGGCATGGCCTTCATGCCAGTTTTGGTCAAAAACTGCTGAACACTCAGTGTAGTGTGGGCAGGTGTGCTCGTAAATCACCCATCATGAAATCATGGGCAAACGTGTGGAAAATTTTCAAAAAAAACCCACTTCATTGAAACTAAATGCAGCCTCTCACAACAACATCAGCTGTTACACTGGTACAGATGGGTTCCTAGAACACTCACCTAGCAGGGAAACCTGTGCTACAAGGGACCTGCCCTCCAGAAGATAATTCTGGTGTTTTTGGGTACCCCTCATATACATAAACAGATATGCATGAAAAATTATGGTAACTTCAGCAAAGTTGTGTCTGAGATGGGGGATTAGTAAGGTAGCAAAAAAGAGGTGGCTAAAGAAAACTCTGATGAGTAAAGATTTCATTGCCTAATTGATGCAAAGCTCTCGAATTTTCAAAGTAAAAACAAGTATGTATATTTTTGAAAAAATACCAAGTTACCAGTGTGGACTTATTATGGAGAGGATCTATTATGGATTAAGAGAATAGAGATCAAGAAAAAAAATGGCTAGGAATCTGTTACAGTTATCCAGAAAGAAAAGATTAACAATCTATGTCAATTTTGTTTTCCTGAAAAAGATGAAAAGATGAGTTTGAGAGATGTGGTAGAATTAATAAGATATGGTAACCATTTAAAGTTGGAAGTAAAGAAGAGAGAGTGATATGTTAATCTACTAGATATGTTTGATATAGAAAATGGGTATAATTTTCTAAGCATGCATTTAAACCTCTATCAGTGTGAACATCATCTTCTGCTTTCATGCATTTCTCTGTGATATTTGCCAATAGCTAGTTCATTTCCTGTTTGAGCCCTCATTCCCAAAGCACATAGAGCATTTTACTACTATGTAGAGCGGATGGAAGTTGATAATCCCTTCGATTTAGTAATTTCTGAGAGACTGAAGATTTAGAAAAAAATCCACTGCTCCCACCCCTTCTTATCATGCTCCAATTTTAACAGCAGTAACTCGGGTGGAGATTTCTGCAGGAGTCTTTCCCACATGATTGCTGGAGTGCTCGTGAATCACCATGACATGCATCTCCCAAGGGTCTCCTTTTTCACCCACATCCTTTGCACAAGGGTACAAATGTTCATGGTAAAAACTTACTTAATGCATAACCTTGAAATGCCTGCATCACTGCTCTGTAGACATGTCACACTTTGACCTCCAACCAGGCAGGAAGTGAGCCTAATTAATTCCTGCTGATAATACTCAACACTGCCTCCCCAAAATATGGACATTTAATAAATGTTTTGGTGATAATGAAATAATTTATCTTTTCTGTGGTGCATCCCTTTCAACTGAACCACAAACAGCATATACTGTATTGATTTAGGGAGGATAAATGTAACCCATGACAATTAAAAATGATGGGAGGAGTAAAATCCCATCCATCTGCCTATGACTACACTTCAGTGGTGAAGATCTGATAATTCTAGTGGAATTTGTTAGTGGAAGAGTCTTTTATTTTAATGTATTTTAAAAATCCAGGGGTGTCTGCCTATCCATGCTAACTCAGTAGTATGGAGCCATTTGAGAAAACCTCAGTGAACGCAAGAAAAGGGCAGGATCTGTATTTTCACTTTAGAACAAAGGAAAACAAGATTTTTTCCTGTTTAAATTTGTTCCAATTTTGTTTATATTATTTCTAATATGGAACACAAATTATAGAATTTAAGCCACGTACACAAAAGTAAATATGTGTATACATACATGTGTATATTAAATCATGTGTAATATATTTATTTGACTATTATAGGACACTCATGCATATCTTCTCCTTGAAAAAGAATTATTTTCTTTATGATTTATTACTGGAAAGATTAGTATATTTGACTTTCTGAATCTAAAAGCTGCTTACCAACTGAAGTGGGTATATAGATCAATTAAAATAAGCACTTATTGAAAACACACTTAAAAAATAGATCATTTTTATTGATGTGGTAGTTTGTGTATGGGATGGTGTTCTTTTAATACCTACGCAAATTGAACCATGCAGGTCCTGGAAACTACTTGCTGAAAACTTGGCTGATTGGTTAAGCCTTCTTTTGACAGTCACTTAATCAAAACTGTGAGATTGGAATAAAGAAAGAAATCTCAAAGTGAAGCAAAAGGGCATTTTTCATTCTTACCAGAACACATTTTAAAATCTGTTCTATTTAGGTTAATATACCTTGTCAAATAACAGGAAAATTAAAGGTACAGTAAAATTCTATGTTCTAAGCTATTAAATAATGTCTTGCTCAGTTCCCAGAGCAAGGAAGTTGCATTTTTTATTTTGATGACTTAAAAAAAGTCTTACTTGCATATTTTCAAATAAAGCCCTTTAAAGCACATTATTTCAAGGCAAGTCTACTAAAGCTACTATTGTAATTGCATTATATTCATTACTAACATATAATCCAGATTCAATTTATTTCTTTTACTGCAGCTACTATTGTGGTAGATGGTGAATTCTAAGAAATAGTGAACATACTCAAGTCACTAGTTTATAGTATATATCAGAAACAGGACATTTAGAATTTTATTTATAGGATTTTAAAACTTAATGTTTATTTTTTGGATACTAATGAAATATTATTTAAGGGACACATTTTTATTTTAGAAAATGTAGTTCTCATTTTATCATATATATTTATATTCCAGTAAACTTGCTTCCCCTTTGATTTAATTTTATCCACTGAAAACTTGCCTCTGATGTGTTTTGCATTTCCCTCATCCTTTCAGATCTGTCCTTACATGTTTCACAAGCAGCAGATTTACTCTGGTGCTGTTAGCAATTTCTGCCACCAGAGAAGGTTTATATATATCTTCCCCCTATGCTTCTCTTGCTAAGGTTTGAGAGAAATTGAGCTATATTTCAGTTCAAACTGAACTTTCTGTCCAGTTTTTAAAATTTAATTTTTGTGCCTAAACATAAATAACAATTGTTAGTTTACATTGACATTTTGAGACAAACTTCACTATTCCTACAGAATTTTTACTGAATATGTTTAATTTGTATGCTTGATTTTCAAAGGTTTTCTGTTTTCATAATTAGATTTATTATGTTTTCTAGCCAAACAATTTTGAAAATGTGTGTATCTAGTTTTATATTGCTAATCAATAGAAACATGCATTTATAGCATATAGTTTAACTTTCTCTATCAGGGGACCTCTGTGGAACAAAGTACCGACCACTCTTCCACCTCTGACAGGACATTTGAATTACTTGGAATTTACTTTTCCTATTTGTTGAGGTTGGATCAAAATACTTGAGTTTGAATGCCTTAAAACTCATGCTGATGTAATAGAAAGATAGTGAATCCCTATTATGTTTCTACATTGACAATATAAATGCTACCATAATACAATTAATAACAATTATAATAAGATTTACCAAATGTTTTCCACATACCAGGAAAAACACAGTAGGATGAGGTCTGCCTCAGTAGAACAGGGTGGGCTATGCTCTAGTAAAACAATCCCTACCTCACAGCTGTCATCCTGCATGGGTCAATGTGAGGGCTAACCTGAAGGAGCTCCTTTTCTATGAATGTTTCCGTAATAAGTCCAGCAGGGGAAAGGAGATGTGGTCATCCTTCACTGGCTCTTCTTAAAGCTTCTGCGTGCAATTCCCTTCTCTCCAGCTTTCATGAGCCAAAGCAAGTCACTGGGCCACGCCTCAGTCCAAGAAAAGCATTATGTGTGCACAGCCCTAAAAATTTGATGGTCATCTTTAATCCTTCAATCAGCAACTATAATGAATTCAAAACTTTTGACCCACTCAGTCAAACTCTATTCCCTTACCTTGCTTTATTTACCTTAAATTACTTATAACTATATAAACTCATATCACTGTTCAAGAGATATGGGTATGGGTGATATGGATACATCCAGAGCAAGACTGTGCTCTCTATCAGGGCAAGGACTTGGTCCACTTTACCCTTCCTTTCCTCCTCCTCTCTCTGCTGTCCCATTCTTTCTTGTTTCTTTTCCCTTAACTCTATTGCCAGTATGTACCTTAGATTAGCACCTGGTATATAATAAATACATGGATAATAAATAGATGAATAACAAATACATGAATGAGTGAATTATATCCAGTCTACAAATAAAGAAACACTCTTTGAGATACTAAGTAACTAAAGTAAGATAATATAGCTAAGAAGAGCAGAGCTGGGATTCAGAATGGAAGGATTAAACACTTAGCTTTATAGCTACTGTGCCTACTAGTTACATTGGCTCATGGAAAAAGACATACAATTGCGAGTTAGCAAGAAAAATGCTATGAGAGAAGCATATATAAATTACTATGGACATAAACAGGGAGTAAAACTTAACTATCAGGTATAGCATGTTTGTAGGTGGTGAAAAATGGTAGGGAGGAAGGTAACATGAATTACTGTGCTAGATTTTGAGTCATATTTTGAAGATGTATTTAAAACTTCGATTGAAATAACTTCTTTTTCTTTCTACTATGAGCCAGATATGTGCTAATCGCTAAGGATTCAAAAATTCTGAAGACAAATCTTGGCCCTTCCAGTGCCCCAAATCTCATGAGATATGTGACAGTCAGACATAGACAGGGAAAATCACTCCTCACTGCAAGGCCGACAGTCTCATCTGCAGCTTTTGGATGGATAGCCATGAGTAAGGCAGAGGAGTTTTCACTCTGGTCAGGTGAGCAGATGTTGACAGGACCATGACCTGCAGAAAGGTCTTTGAGAGCTATTGACTTCCAAGGCTGCCCAGCACATGATCACAGAGCAAGATGAAACAGGGCACAGTCTCTGCCCTACCCCTTATTCTCTCTCACTACAGCATCCTCCAGTGGTATTATTCCACATCTCTTTTCAGGCAGAGTCAGGAAAAAAGAAAATCAGCTTGTCATAAGAGATACTAATGGCAAGAACTCAGAAAGGAAATACATTAGTCTTCTGTACCTAGAAGCCTATAAAATTTGACTCTTTCTAAATAAATGGGGAAAGTACCATTCTTATCAATAAGTACAGTGCATATTTGCTACAATTTTGTTAAGGGATAATGGCTGGTACCAGAATGGTATATAATGACACATTTAGATATTCTCAGCCTGAAGGAAGTGGTAAAGACAGTAAATCTATTGACATTCAGAGAAGGGGAGTTGTCCAAGGCAAACAGTGGAGGCTGGAATGAGGCCTATAAACCCACACTCTCCAGAGAGTGGGAGAAGGAGTTATCAAAGGAAGGAGTTATATCTTTAGAGATTATGATTGGCTGCCTCTAATAGAAAACTCCAAAATAACAGCATCTATAAAAGACATAGTTTTATTTATCTCTTACTAAAAAGCCCATCAATATGCAGCACAATATGACCTGATGTTTTCCCAGCATCATCCTTTTGTTCGATCATTAAACTGGGGTTGGGAGGGAATGATTGTATATTCAAAGAAATCATAGTTGAGAGTTAAATAAAGGACCTATTTATAGAGCTGTAGAGAAGGTTAAGAGCAAGAAAAGAGGATAATGAAGATCCCAAGGACTAGCAATTGGGGAAGTCCACACTGTTCTTAGGCTGTCCCAGGAAGTTAGAGCTATGGTCATAGGATATGGAGCTGTGGCCTTAGAGAGGGTCACACAGCTACCACTGAACATCAGTTTGGCAAAGAGGAAGTACAGGAGTGAATGAATAATCGATCTCCTACTGCCCTCCATTTCATTGCCTCCCATTGGCCGAACACAGCTAGAAGCTATAGGGCATGGGAGTCTGCAAGATATGTTAGCCTCTTAGAGAACAAAACTCAGAGAAGAGTGAAGAACTGAAGTGGAAGAACGAACATAGAATAATTATAGTTTGTACCTCTGCATTGTATGCCCTCAGCATCTGTTCTTTTCCTCCCTTTTTCTCTTTTTCACATTGGGCAGCTTGAGTCAAAACATCATTTGGTATCCATAGTTAAGCATTGAGAGTTTACCAAAACCCACTTAAATGATAGGAGCTACTTTCAAATAGATTATAGTTTTGGCAAAATAGAACATGGATTTATTCATCTAAAAACCAGGTGATCTCTGCTGTTAGTCTCATGTTGGGACTTGCCAGAGACCTCGCACAGTATCTCTGTGTACTACATTCCCTTTCAGGACCATTGTGCATGCTGCGTCATGTGGTCCATTTCAGGAAAGCTTGCACCTTCTGTGCAGCCTTCTCTTGCTTAGAGCCCCATTCAAAATTGCAGCCTCAAAGGCTACCTGGTAAATATATCAAAACAACAGGCCAAACATTTTATGCATTTGCTCCAAAATGTAAACAAGTTAATCAAGTATTATGCCTATCTCTTCTTGGAGGTTAGTGAAAAATGCAGCAACTTGTTTTTCACTTTAACAGAGTATCCCCAGACATGTCCCACCTAAGTGACCCCATTTCCTGCATTTCATGCAGGCTCAGCAAAATCCAAAAACCTTATGGATTTTGCAGGGCCTGCATGTATCTTATTAAAAACAACCATGGAGTTGGTGTTTTCTTTCTTTTTTATTTTTTAAAAGATTTTTTAAACATTTTATTTATTTATCTCTAGAGGGGAAAGGAAGGAGAGAGGGAGAAAGGAAGAGAAACATCAATGTACGGTTGCCTCTCATGTGTCCCCTGCCGAGAACTGGCCCTCAACCCAGGCATGTGCCCTGACTAGGAATCAAACCATGATTCCTTGGTTCATAGGCCTGCACTCAATCCACTGAGCTATACCAGCCAGGGCTGGTGCTTTCTTCTTACTTGCTTCAATTAGTGTAATACAATCGATCAGCATGTAGGCCATAGAATACCACAAACAAATAAACAAAGATTGCTCCATACTTGATTATGACATAGCAAAAAAATGCCATGGAAATGAAGAGAGGTGGTAAAGAGTGTCACTGTCTCTGACATGTGAAGATCCCCTGTTTCAGATTCCGTTGACTAGTAGGCAGTCAAAAACAGTGTTTTTTATGGTTATGGTGCACCAGGGTCCAGGACATGCATTTGTTTGTTCCAGTGAAGTTTCTGTGTGCAGAACAGCGGACACACTTGTTGCATCATCTGATTAAAGTTGTTATAATCCAGTCACTTGACAAGGTCCCACTGACTCTTGCAGTAGTCAAACAGAAAAGTTAAATGGGGAAAAAAAGAAATATCCATTCTGTTATCTCTTAAGTCCTTGAGGGTGACACTAATATCTGCAATACCCACCAGAAATGTGGAACTGCTTTTGAATTTGTATCTTTTCGGTTAGTATCTTGGGGGGAGACAACCATGAGAGGAAGGTGTGTGAAATATTTCTACAGAAATAGCTCTTATTCCATAGCAGAGAACCAATGGGAGGACTCTGCCAGTTTAGGGAAATCGGAGAAACAATCATGATAAATTTAGTGTAAGTCTGACTTTACCAAGACTTCATCTCTCACCTTATGCCCATTAGTCCCTAATTAGACCACTGTAACAAATAGCTCTGTTCAGAACCAGTATTTAATGACCACATAAGCCTGGTTATTTGCTTTTTTCTCAGTCACATTATCAAGGATTATAGCTTCCAGAGAAGACTTGGGGAATAATTCACTAACTAAACAGTTGGGACCCATTTTCAGAGTCTTTCCTCAAAGGGGTCTAGCCTCCCTGCCAATCAAGTCATTCTGTGTCTGTAAGATAATTTCAAGGGTTTCCAACCCACAGCCCATGGGCTGCATATGGCCCAGGATGGCTATGAATGCAGCCAATGCAAAATTGTAAATTTACTTAAAGCATTATGAGATTTTTGTTTGTTTATTTTTGTTGGTGTTTGTGTATTTAATGGGTGGCCCAAGACAACTCTTTTTCTTCAGGTGTGGCCCAGAGGCACCAAAAGGTTGGACACCCCTGGTTAAGTTTTAGCACTGAATAAGAGGCCATGAGCTTCACTACACTTCAGTTCTTCAAATTTTGTTTATGCTCAGCAGATCTGGAAGTTTTCTACTTATATAAGTCAGATTAAGAAGCTGCCCAGTGGGGTTTTTTGTTGTTATTGTTGGTGTTGTTCTTTTTTTAATTCCTAGAGCCCTGGGAATAATTAGCCACTGCTACAGATCTCTGTAGCTAATTATGGTAATTGTGCTATATCGCAAATGAATACATGCCAACACCTGACCTCTATCACTCTGGATCCCATCATTTCCACTAGGGAACCTGAGTCCATTGTTGCCAGCTCGTGTCTTCTGTCTTCTCTAGCCTATGGAAAACAACCAGTCTTTTGATGAATTCTGGTGATCCCCCCAGGAATGTACTCCTTAGTGCCCTGGATGTACTGGAAAAGTATGCGCTATAGCTTAAGAGATTTGAGTCCTAACCCTTCCTGTTAGAATTACTAGTTGGCTAACTATTTACTTAAACTCTCTGGATCTCATTTGTTTTAATGTTAAAATTCCAGCTCTGCTTTTGTGTTCACAGTACATGTAAGGGGCTAATGAAAGGACATATGTTGTATTCCTAGTGAAACACGTTCTCACTATGAATTCCTGAACTCTTTCCTTTTCCATCTTTCCCTTTCCTTTACCTGTCCCAGTGTAATTTTACAGTACATTATTGCTGTAGACCCCACTTCACCTCAGAATTGAAAGTCTTCTACATTTCTTGCCTTTAAGGAAAATGCTGGACACAACATTGTGTGTTCTTGTGATATTCCCAAACAGAGAAACATTATTAGGGAAAGTATTAATAAAGCATTCTGAACATTTTGGGAAAACAATCATTCAAATATTTACTCAAACTTTTGCAACATTAGCTACAGAAACAAAATGAAAACAACCCAGAGATTGTAAATATTGCATATTTCAATTGTGTTAATGTTATGAACTCTGTTTCCCAAATATAAAATCAGATTTGGAAGCCTCTTAGTATTTTGACAATCAGGTTTCAGCTCTGTGCCCTTTGGAATCTAACGCTAAATCTGATATGTAGGTTATTTTTGGCTTCCTGTTAATATTTCCTCATTAATCATTTGAAAAGAATTAATAGTGGCAGAAGAAAAGAGCTTTTCACTTTTTCGTATTCTTATTTACTATACAAACAGCCAGTTGGATACTTTTTGAAACATCAGGAACTAATTCATACATTTGAACTAAATAAATAAAGTTTGATTGCATATTTTTCCACTCAGATTGATAACTGGCACTGTAGAGAGGTGCTTTGTATAAATTACCTTGGAAATGCCTGATAACCAAGTCTTCCTGATGAAAATGACATGTCTAAATGCGCCTAAATATCATTTGTTTATGTCCACTATAGAGTGACTCTAAGCCCGGAAGCTCACGTTCTGAAATTCTAGGACAGCTCTGTTAGCTCTGACAAGTCCCCATGGTAGAGATCTTTAGGAACTTAGAATCAAATCAATCTTTTCCAAAGGGTTTCTTGTGTATGAAGCCCACCCATTCCTAATTTAAAAATTCTCCTAAGAGAAAGGATAGTTCTAGAATTTCACAAAATGATTCAATTGCCTTAATATAAACACAAATTGAGGGAAATACTTAATGTTACCTTTGGAATAGACTTCCATAGGACCTCTACTTCAAAGCTTATTTTGATTCCTTGGGAAAATCCACAGTTTCAGAAATTCATCTTTGAATTAGTTCCTTGGAAAAACATTTCTCAGAGTTTGCTGTTGGGAAATATGACCAGTATCTCATTTGTGATAAACTCATGTGACTCACACCGCAATATATCCTTCTCGTCAGCTATTTACGTGGGATCAGCAGAGTGTCTATGTATTTACCCCACCAGGGTTTTGTATTGTAGCTTCATTTTATAATAGTGAAGAAAGTATGGAAAACCAAAAGTTAAGTTGCTTGTCTTGATATTTTACCAACTATCTCATAAGAAACACATTTTAATTATTAAAATTTGCTGTGATTTCATAAAAAGAGTCAAAATTACAGCAGAGTCAAAACTTAAGGGAATATGAAAGTGATATGTCATGAACCTCCTATGCAGAATTAAGAGAAGACTGAAGAAAGTAAAGACTATCTGTAAATAATTTTAATAAGTCCAATAAAGGCAAGGAGTGATTCTCTGGGTTTCTGATTATTTTCTGTTTACACTTGTCAAATAATCTCTTTATATAACCCTCCTTCTTCAATATCTCTAATAGTCAGAGAGAACATATTTAAAGTGAATTTTTAAAGATAGATTCTCATTTAACAATGCTTTTGCCTAACTACTTTGTGTATTTGTTAGGGATGAAACCATTTCTAATGTCATAATGAAAACACAAAAACAGAATAGAGTAAGAGTACAAAACTATACAGTACTCTTTCTGACATTGTAAGAGATAAGTGCAAAGATTTTAAATTTGCAATGTATATATTAAAGAATGCTGTAATATTCCTTTATTGCACATATGAATTTTCTAACATTACTGACAGTATTTGACTAAAATCTTGACTGAGTTTTTAAATTTCAATGGCCAATGTCAGCACTGTTATCACATTCCTGTGTTTATATGCAGAACTAGTCCCAGAATCAGTTCATGTGCAGAATGATTCATTTGAAATGAGGTGACTGGACAGGTCATCCTGACCACACTATGCAAATTCCCAGCTGGTGGACAATTAGTTACTAATTTGTTAAATATCTTTTAAGTCATTCAAATATAAAATGTTTATTTAATATGCATTTGTGTGCAGAATCATTACATTTTTTGGACATGATTTGAGAGGCTATCACACTATCTTTAACATATGTCTTAACAATAGGAATGATCCTGAAAGAGAGTTGAATCAGAAAACATTAAAGTTTTTAAATGGAAAAGATGAAAAAAAGCAATATAAAAGTGTGTAAAAGGGATAGAGAACCCTACAAGAAAAAGTTGAAATCTAAAAAAAAATGTTTAAAAAAGAGTGACAGCTAACTGACTGGCAAATATATAGAGTTTCTGGTGTATACAGAGCACCAGCTAAATATGTTCCTGACCATTTGGGGTAGACATAGCCAAGAGAGAGCTGTTTATCAACACATCCACAGTTTATTGTTATTCTCTGAGGCAGGAAGAGATGAAGATAAAACTACTTTTCACTTGATGCCCCAGATAATGAAAAGTTAGGAGAAAGTGACCTCATCATGTGTCTTGTTTGTACAGCCCACGTCAGGACAGGACTCAGGCAGACTCTGCATCACACATTCTTTCTGCACTTACTGTGGGCTGAGAGCTGATCCATGCTTTAAAATGGCTGTTTATTGAGTACCTACTGTGTGAAGAAACAGGGTTTAGTGCTCTATGCATATATTAGCAATTCTAAAAGTCAGTTATGAGTATCTCTATTTTATAACAGATGACTCTAAAGGTCAGAGAATTAGCAAGTTACCTGAGCTCACACAGGGGGTAAGGCAAACAGGGACTCACTGTGGTCTCACAGTTAATACTTTTTCTGCTAAATTCCAAAGCCACCCTCAGAGGCCTTGTTGATGTTAGTAACTCACCGAAATTCATCATCCAGGTTTGGGTAAATCAATACTTGGCAGCTCACCGTAATACTCAATAAACTCATCTACCCTTTCAGTTGACCAAGTACATTCCAACACATTGAAATGCTCTCCTTCTCATTTCTTCAAACATAAGTCATCACATTAATGTAATTGGAAAACTGCTAATCCTACTCTTTTTTATCTGCAAAATACCTTTTCTATTTTTCAGGGATTTAAGAGCACCTCAAAAACAGTGATATGTGTCAGTGATAGAATAGAAATGGCTCTCACTTTGTTATACTCTATAAATATTATTTCCTTCTTTTACTCCCATTTCAAAAAAAGAGCTTATAAAAATTTAAAAATTTAGTTCACTTATGATACTTTAGGAGAGGTTAACATCATTTGGACTAAAGCTAGATAAGAAAATAGTAATGCCTCTGAAAATATAAATAAATAACTTCAAAGTGTTGACATTATACTTAAAAAGACATGAATGGGCAGCTATCAAATTGCTTTGAAAACAATATATGCTTACAGTTCATGAAAATAAGGCCACAGTTAACATTTTGACTCTCTAAAAATGTGGAATAAATACTATGTGCCAGGCCCTGAGTGGATAATAGTGAATCAATAACATGAGTGTAGTCCCCAAACATGGAGCTTACGGACATGAAACAGATATACACATTTAAGTATATTCTTACAGGATATTATAATGCTAGGAAGATAAGGACAGAATGCCAAATGATTATAATAATGAAGAAGGTGAAGGGCTTTGCCAAAGAACATATATACATAACTCCTAGTCACAGACAACAATGTATGATGGCCAGAGGGGAGGGGCAGTTGGCACAGGGGGAGAAAATGGGAACATCTCTAATAGTGTCAATGATAAAAATAAAGAAAAAAATACCATGATGAAGTCAGAAATGTTACAGATTCAGAGTTATAAAAAATCTCATTGAGTAGACAGTGAAAATGGGAAGGGGTGCTCTAGGCAGACCCTATGTGGCAGCGTTTGGTGCATTTAAGGAATTGAAACATCTAGTGGAGCCTTGTGACCCAGGCAGAAACTGGAGCAAGATGATATTGTTTAAATAAGCAAAGGTCAGATTCTATAGACCTTAGACCAAGCATCTTAAAAGAGTTTGTATATTATACTAAGGATTTGAAACATGGGGTTGAGATGATTTGATTTAAATAGAGCAAGATTGCAGAATTTAATTAAACTATCACAAATGTGCATACAAAAGCATGGATTATGTTGCATGTCTGTAAGTTTTTCATATATGTCTTTAACTTCCTCTTATTTCTAACCCATTGGTCAACAGGAAGGGGAAATAATTCCTCATTCAGCATAAAGTTTCATCAGATGTGATAATTACAGTTCTTTTGGTGATTAATCTCTCTTGAATAAAAACACTCTGCCTCTCATTAGGCTTCCCTCCCCCTGCCTGATTCTTTCTCTTTGGTGTCTTTTGAGTATTTCCAAGGTACAAGCTAACTGGATGATCTCATAGGGATAGGAAGTTGGCAGAGGGAGTGTGGTGGTTTTCTGATTCTCTTCTTCCTCTGGCTTTCTCCTTCTCTCCCTGTTCCCCACACTCTACTCCCTACTCCCTAAGTCAGGAAGGGGCAAGTTTTCAGGTTATGTCCCCTTTGTCATACCCTCCTAACCCCAGGAAGCAGTACTCATTACCCCATGTGGAAGGAGGAGAACATTTTCAACAACAGGAAACATGGTGAAATCAGTCTTAAACCCCTGCCACCTGTGAAGATGAAGGTATTCAGATCATTCTTTCTCCACAACACTCACCCCCATGCAGTCGTCTTGCTGCAAAATAACCTCATAAAGTTTGGAAGAGGAATATTATTTTCCACTTTTCCCAGTCTTCATGCTACAGCAAATCTTAATTGACACAGCCACCTCCTAGATTCAAGAAAGACTGTGCTTCCAGGATACTAGGACAGAGAGTCAGAAAGACAAAACAGAAAATCTAACAGTTTTTAAATTGCTAAATGAAGTTTGTATAATTTGTAAATACTGTCTAGAAAGAAGATGAGGGTGGGTTTCCCTATGTTGGTGGCAGAGAAGGTAACAAGAAAGAGTGGAATGAAGGACAGTACACAGCAACAGTAAGAGGAGACAGAGCAAGGAAGTTTCTTAATATTTCACCAAAAATCTTTATTAGAAAGTTTAACATATTCCCCTCGATTCTTCAAAATTTACATATATTTTAAATGTTGAAAAGCACTTACATTCTAATCCACCATGTCAGGAAGAACAAACATCCTCTTACATTAAAGCATGTGTTATATATTTCATAAGAGCTTTGGAAGAACTCTCTTCAGTGCTTCTCTGATTTTATTTTCTTAAACCTATGATATTTAGATTATATACTCTTCCATGGGCTGACAAGGATAAAAGAAATTGTCAATGTTTGTGGCTCAGTTACTACTAAGAACCAACATTTTAATGCTTACACTCTTGTATTTGCAATGTTTCCCCATTACTGCTTATGTGGGCCATGTTAGCAAAAACATACTTTTTGTCTCACATGTAGACTTCATCTGAATTTGAAGAATTACACATGTTTCTTTCCATCACCTAATTATGTGAGTTATTTATACGAGGTCTCTCCAAAAGGTAATCAGGCATGTAGTATGAAAAATAGAGACACTTATTGCAAGAGATTCAAGATGCAAGAAATAAACAGTGTATGTAGGAAAATGATACCTCAGTCCCCTTCAAAGCAGGCACTTTGGGACCTCACACAGTTCTCCTAATCGCCATCAGCTATTGTATTTTTTCTGAATCTCATCAATGGTCTGAAATCTCTTCCCTTTCAAAGGTGATTTTAGTTTTGGGAAAAGCCAGAAGTCACAGGACACCAAGTCTGGGTTGTAGTGGGGCTGAGTCACCTGGGCGATTTGATGTTTTGCCTAAAAACTCTGCAGGAGACGTGATGCATGAACAGGCATGTTGTTATGATGAAGCTGCTAATCACCAGCTGCCCATAGCTGTGGCCTACTCAATCATCCAAAGAGTTTCACAGAAGACTGTTCAAGCTTAATGCAAAATTTGATGCAGATTTGTTGCTCTACTCACTCAGTCATTTTGAATGTGACCGCCACATACTATACGTGCTTACTCAGTGATGTCTTCCACCCCACTGACTAGTACTGTGAAGTCATCACTTTCACACATGCACATTCCAGTCTTCTTTCCCTAGCTGCCAGGTTACATTGATGTTGTGCAAACTGTTCTCATTATATTAACAATGGCTGGACTTTTTCCGGGCAGACTTTGTCATATATGTATATTTAGATGAATTCTGTAGGATTCCAAAAACAGATAATGGAAGGTTAAAACCTTTCATATTAGGTTAGTCAGAAGTATTTATTAAGGTTTATGTGTTAAGTGTTATTTTAAACACTTGAGCTATAAGCAGTGAAAAAAAACAACAACAACTAAAGCCCCCTGTCACTGCATTTATGATCCGATTTTGGAATACATGTAATTAAATAAGCATATTATTTTTCATGTTAGAAAGTAATAAGTGCTTTGGACAGAAAAAAAAACAAGGAAGATGAACAGAGAAATCTGGACAAGGAGATAGTTCTAATTTTAAGCACATGAGCTCAAGAAAGTTCTGATTAGGGAGTACAACCTGAGCAAAGTTTGGCAGAGGTTAGAGAGCGAGCCTGTGAGTATCTAAAGAAGAAAACTCCACACAAACAGAGCAGCAAGTGCAAAAGTCCCAAGGGGGTGTGCCTTGTGTATGTGAGAGTGAGGCCTGTGGAGCTGGGCCTGAGTAGAAAAAGAGGCGGTCAGCATAGTGAGTAGGCACGAGTCATCAGAGAGAGCCTTCTGCCCTGGACAGGGAGTCTGCCTGGAGATGCCTATCCGATGTGCCATAGAAACCCACTTGTTAAAACACCCTGAAACAGACATACTACAAGAGTAAATGGCAAAATCTAGCTATGCAATTCATGATGAGTTTAGAAAAGGGACTTTCTTCCAGAAATTATAGAGGATTCCATTTGTATTTTCCTTCAAATATCTTTGAGTGTCATTGATGCACCAGGCATTATATTAGTCTCCTTGTGAATGAAAAATGCCTAACCTGGCTTCTAAATGCAGGTACTCTCAAATTTCTGGAAAGTTTGCTAAGAATGCATATTACATGCTCCCTTTCCCCAGAGATGCAGATTTGAAAGTTCTAAAGTGGGAATAAATGTCTTAATTTTAATATACACTCTAGTTCACTTTGATTAAGGCAATCTAGGTGCAAGAGTTTAAGAATCACTTATCCAGGTGGTGTGTTGTACCATCCTCAAATTGTGCTTCTGCCTGACAATACATGATTATAATTAAGGAACATTTGGGCCCTTACTGTGTTAGTTTGGTACCTGTCCTCCCAACTAGTGGAACTGAAAATGCTAGTGCTTACTCCTGATAGATACTTCTCTGTGATGAGGAAGGCAAGATAATTTGCTGAGAGTGAGAAGGGAAGAAGAAAAGGACTGGAATAGTAAAATTTAGAAAATGTATATGGCAATAATGCAAGGAGGAAAACTGCAGTAAAACAACCTTGTTGAACCAACCATCTGTGGTAGGTTCTGCTGCACAGAATTCTGATAAAATTCTCTCTTATCTCACAGAGTGTACAGCCCATTAATGAGTAACCAGAGTTTTAGACAAGATAACAACATGTCATTAGGCATTCAGGTAGGACAAGGTGTTGTAAAGCTGAGCTTGAACCCCACCTCCACCTCCTTCATGGCCATGTCCTATCCATGGTACTTTTGGCTTGTCTCAGGAACAATAAAATAATTTTCAGATTAAAGAGTGACCCCAGCTACGTAAGAAAGTGTTCACAAGGTTTTAAATTCTCCATCTTTCCCATATTGTCTTACTCTTTTCTAATCCCATTTTCACATGACAACATAGCAGTTACTTAAAGATAAGTACCCTGGTTGCTCACAGATACAATGTCCAAGACCTGTTCTGACTCCAGCTGTCATTCAATCCTTGTAGAAACACCTAGGTCTTTAATATTGCTGGTACTCATTAGTGAGTGATCTTGGGCACATTAACTTCTGTGTGCCTTATTTTCCCCAACTATAAAATGAAGATAAGAGTGGTATTTACTCATAATGCAGTGCATATATATGTGTGCATGTGGTAGGTAGTGTGTGTGTGCACATGTAAAGTGGGTTTTATATATACATAAATGTGTGTGTATATATTAAAATTGTGCATGGTAAATAGTAAGTCCTGTGTAAGATGTATGTTTCAGCTATCATCATCATCATCACCATCATCATCTGTGGTTATGATTATATTGTATTGGCTCATCAGGATTTTTATTCTTTCTTATTTTTCAAATGACATTATATTGATATAAGGATTTACATCTTCCTTAATTAAAATATAAATAAAGCCTATTTATACCACTCATACACTTACAGAAGACAGTTCCAAATATTCTTTACACTGAAATGAAAATGTTTCTACCTGTCTAACTTAATATTGAAAAGTATTATTGTTTTTGTATTAATTTCTTTATAGAATGTAAAGTATAAAGAACTGAATAGGGACCAATTTTCTCCTTTAATAATGTATGGTGAGGCCTTTGAATCTGCCTTGCAAAGTTTTCTAAAAATAATATTTTACATTTAAAATAGAAATGAACATAAGGACTGCTCTCAGGAATGCAGAGGAAAAGATTCCCTAGACCTAGGGAGCATCCCAGAGTGACAACCTTCCAGTTAGCCAAACAGTTCTAAGGATGTTTCCCAGCCAAGGCTAGTAAGTGAGGATTCCCTCCCTCTTGACTAGGTGACTAATCAAGTGGCCCACATAGGACAAAAAAATACTAATAATAGCTAGAGCTTACTCCAGTTAGAAGAGGCTATTTGAAAAAGTAATGTGTTCAAGAACAAGATGGATTTGTAAGTGTTCTGTGTAATAATAATTTTATATAAGAACTAAGCTCTAAAACACAAGTGCAAGAAATATTTTAATAATAATTCAATAAAGAGGAAGCATTACATGTTAATCTACATAACTATTTCTAGATTAACACTGATGCTGAACTTCTAGAATGCACACTATACATTCACATAATTTTTGAATTTTTAAATGCTTTCTAATGATGATGAATACTTTCAATCCAATGTAATATGTTTCTTTCCATGTTTAGATGGTTATGATATAGCAAAGAAATCACATTTTACTATCTTTTCAGCTATTGAATTGAAAGGAATTAAGTTGTCTGAAAGTAATGGTTAAAATTAATATTTCTATAAATTATAAGGAGCAAAAATGAGCTACACTAGATTCTCTTTACGTCTAAAAAATTAAACGTATTTCTTTCACATTTTACTTAATATATTGTATCAACTTATATTGGATTCAACTGGACAGACCTTGCACGAATATTGATTCAATCAATTACTAGCTTTGTGGATGTGGGCAAGTCATTTCAATCTCTTTGAACTCCAAATTCTGCATCTACAAAGTGAGGATGGCAAAATTTCTTTCATCTGTGAATGTTTCAAGATTTAAATATGATAATGTGTGTGATGTGCTTATCATAGAATTCAATATATATTTGTCAAAACATTAAAAACTTTCTTACCATATGTGGAAAATATTGAAAATATTATAGCTAATAAAACTAATGTATATTTAGAACTATAACTTTAAACAGTAGAAATATCGGAATTAGTGTTTGATTTCTTTGAAAAACTTATAAAGAGTGATTTGAACAGTGATTGCCTTCTTCTTATCACATAATTTATTGTGTGGAACAAGCATCTTTTCTAGGTGTTGATGAAATGCCTTTTCTAAGTATGAGTCAGCTTCCGACACTTTAACCTTTGCAACATCAATATCATGAGGTGTATCCAAGGGTTCCCCTAAAGTAAAGTGTTCCTCCAGCGTCCTCTTCTGGAGATCCCCATCCTATTCAACACAACCACTGCCATCATTTAGGCCAAAGGTTTACCTTCATTAAGCTCTTCAGAGCATATATCTGGAAGATGATATATGCGGCCCACGGGCTGCATGTTATGAATGGGGCCCAACACAAAATCATAAATTTACTTAAAGCCTTTTTTGCTCATCAGTTTTCATTAGCATTTGCATATTTTTACGTGTTGTATGTGTGGCACAAGACAGGTCTTCTTATTTCAGTGTGGCCCAGAGACATGAAAAGGTTGAACATTCCTAGACAACCATTTTGCAATTCTGTATCTCTCTTCATGTAAGTTCTTAATAAGGGCTACATTCAAATAGTGACTTGTCTTATCGACATTAAACATGTGACAAACATAATAACCATATTAACCAATACTTAGACTCTGAGTGCAAATTTTATAGCTGCTTTTTCATTAGCTCTTTTAGCTTCACCAAATAGCTAATGTAGATCATTTATGCTACTTATGAAACAATAAAACCAGCATTTATTGGCAGTAAAAAATATTGCCTCAATTTTGCTTTAATTTTTTTCAAAGATGCAATTAATTCAATGTGTTGGCTTGAATGCCAGACAAACTGATTGGATTTTTTTTTTAGTACAGTCTTTCATCCAAAGTGGATGTTAACACTCCATTCCTAGTATAATTTAACTAAAGATATTAAAACAATGTTGCCTTTTAAAAACATATTCATTGTACTTGGAAAAGTAAATTGATGCTAGGGAAATCTTTTCCTAGTTTCACTTTTCTGTCCCATATTCAAATATTCTAGTCAAGTTCAATTTCAGTCCCAAGGTTTTCACTTTTCATCTCTTTGCTGTATTTCTATCTTTCTTAGTGAATTTCCTCTATCAATTACCTATTTCTGTAAAATGCTACCTGGTTTGTTTCAGGGAGGCAAGGAGACAGTACAACTCCATGCTTTGCTCTCTGTGCATGAAGAAACTGATATACGTATTGTTAAATTACCAACAGACTTTGAAAGAAAATCAGTGATTGGTCACTGATCATCATGTGTGTCTGTTATTTACATAGTGATATGCAGACTAAAGACCTAGCAGCAAAATTTGTATTTTTTTCAATTACTCACAGCTTATTTACAATGTTAAGAGAAACTTGTATCATATAGTTGGGAGACTAAGGCTATTTACCTAAACCATGATAAATGGAATTTTTGTACATATCTGAACTGGGCAAAGCAAAGACTGACTGCATATTGTAACCTAATCATGAGTGACATTCCATTACCACAACCATGTTCTATTGGTTTTACACAAGTGACAGGTCCGCTCTCATGCTCTAAGGCTCAAGGGAGGGGATTATACAAAGCATAACCCAGCGAAAGGGCACAGTGATCATGGAGGCCACCCTGCCTCGTTTCGCAGACTTGTACATTCCCACAGGAAGAGGATGAGGACTCCTGCTCTCCATAGTTTCATGTAAACTTGCTAGTAGGTATTTACTTTCACTGGTTCAATAGCTGAAAACTACTGTCTTTGTTTGAAATTGCATTTCCTCAATATTAATTAAAATTTAGTTCATTCATGTATTTAGGAAATCTGTTTCCTCTTCTTAGAATTACCTATATTCATTACTTCTTATTGAATTTTCTTATTAAATATCTTTTACATGTTTTGCTTCTTAGGAGTAGTTGATATATTCTAGATAGTAAATCTAAGTATATAATATACACTAAAATTTTACCTTCTCAGTCTGTTCCCTATCTTTAATTTAATTAATCACATCTTTTCTTACATACAGTGTTTAATTTGAATGTAAAAATATATCACTTTCCCTTTATGCTTTTTTTAAAACTACTCACCAAGCCCTAAACTAAGATCATTAATATTTTTCTTCCTCCCAAAACTGCACCAAACTATAGGATTAGGAGTTGATTGCTAAATCATGAAAATTATTATATATCTGTTGCAATAGGTAGTTAAGATTCTAAATAACCAGAGTTAAAAATTAATATCAAAGTAAACATAAAATTACAAAGAGTTAAAACAAATCATTGATGGTATTTGAACAGCATCTCCGAAAGAACAAATAGTACATTCTGACAGCAATCTCTTCTAATAAGACAATTTCAGGTTAGGAAAAAAAGAACTATGACTAAGATATCCTGGCAAATTTATATACAAAGTTCTATGAAAAGTGCTATTATTCACTTTTAAAATCTAAAATGCATTGAATTGGCAACATCATTATAAAAAGTGTCTATGCTACAAGCTCAAAGCATCACTCTGAAGCTTCACCTGGATGATCTCTTTTCTAGAATATGAGATCTGTGTTTTCCTCTTCTTCTTTCCAAGTAGGTTAATACAAAAGCACTTCAGTTAATAGGAAAGCCAAAGAACTGAGTCTTTTCATCAAAACATAAAACAGAAATGCTATGAAATTAAAGATAGATATCTGTTTATTTATGTAGAGACAAATTAAAAATGCATCTGTAAAACAAATCTGTCAGCTTTTTTGTAGTTAGCTTTCATCTGAACTAATCTAATGCACACACAAAAACACACACACTAGAAAAGAATGAAATCTTCCCATTAAAAAGTAATTAGAAATGACTTTTAAAAATAGTCTCCCAAGTGCCCATTATATAATTTCTGACAACTCCTTAATCTTTTCGAGTTTTTGTTAAAACTCATTATACTGTGTTGTGATTCTTTTTTTGTTGTTGTTTTTACTAAGTGGTTTGTGAAAAAATGTTTTCTGTTTTTAAAAGGAGTTTAACTTGTTTAATACATAATGTTTCATATGGAAAATATGCACAGCCTTGAAAACTGTTTTGTTATCTATGTACTTAGTATCAAAATACAAAGAGAAAACTTGAATTCAGCAAGAATCTCCTCAAGGATCCTCTTAATAAATCCAAGGTTTAGATATCTGATCATGTAACCTGAAGCTGCAGACTTCTGTAGTCAACCTTCTGCCATGTGGATTGCAGTTTATTCCCTGTAGGCAATACATCAACTTCTGAAAACCTGAATGAAAGTTTTAAATGAAAAAGAGTTTTTAGACATACACACTTCTAAATTAACCTCCAGATGGTTTCAGTGCATTTTAAAATTTCACCCTCAGAAATTCTCTGTTGGATTTCCTATCATCTTAATTCTTTGGTCTGAGAATTGTTTACTAGAGTGTTTTTTTTTTTTCCTATTTGCTCTCTTGAATGTCCCTTATACTTTACACAAAGACAATTTATTTTTGAAATCTTATTAAATGACAAAAAAGTGAAGGTGTAAGGTCTCATTTCTGAGGTATAGTCCTGCATAGCAGTGAGAGACATAAATGCCTGAGGAGTGATGAATTGCCACAGAATTACAAGCTTATTGTACTTGGCCCTCCAAACCCATTCCCCCTCTTATTCCAGTGGGCTAAACAAATCAAACTAAATAGGAGGACTTCTTTGTCCTTGGACTTCTGATTTTGTTGGACCAATGGAAATCCCAGCAGAAAATGTGAGGGAGAGGAAAATGTGTTTATGGCAAGGCAGCCAACTTATATTCTTTCCATGCTCTAGGGGCTGCCCTTCCCATCCCCATTCAGGCTGATAAGTGCTAACAGCTTGGCAGTTTCTATCACAGTGTTACCCCACATTCCTCTGTGGTCCCCCCCCACACACACTTTTGAAGTAAACTGCTTTTTCGTAAATAAATTTGTCTCAAAGTATCCTATAATAATTTTACCATGTTTTTATTGGGACTCCTGATATACTTAACTATAGCAAATTAATCATTAATTAAAATGAATGAATTTGTAGACCAAATTATAAATACATTTTATACATACACATACATTTTCTAATTCAATCATTCAATGGCCACTAACATCATGAAGCTATCCTCAGGCACTCTTGACATTTTTTTTCCAGTGTCTGAAGAAAACTTGAAAGATTCAGATAGTATATATGCCAGGCTGTGCCAGGACCAGTCACATGAATTGAAGGACTTGTATTTTCTTATGCAGATTGTGGAGCAGAAAATGGCATGTCACATGTTGGGAGTGAAATACAAGGGACCAGGAGAAATGTTTGAGTTGTGCTTAAATCATTCACCAGAGAAGCCATGGGAAGGGGTAACCCTTTAAAAGGGCAACCAAGAGTACAGGAGCAGAAGGAAAGGATGGCTCTGAGACAGGAGGATTTTATGGAGTCTTACCGGGACCCTGATGGTGCAAAGTGCTAATGAGAGTTCATTGAAAAGTCTGACCTGAGGAATTCAGATTGCTGTCTGAGAAATTTATGTGGGTTATGGATATATTGCTCAAAAATGTCCCAAAGGACTTCCTGAGCTCTCCTACTTCTGAGAGAACAAGGAGGAGGAAAATAAGGAGGTAACAAACTTTCTACACAGAATAAGATCTGCCAGCTTGGCTCTGGTGGTGCAGACTTGGGGAACAAGAAGCAATGCTCACCCTTGAAGTTTGGTCTCCTGCGGGCAAGGATCTGGGTAGAGTAGGATAAGTGGATACCTTCCCAACATTTAGTCATGGGCCTCATAATAGACTCAAGTCTTATTATAAAATGTGGACCCAGGTTGAAAGCCAGTTACATCCCTCAGGCCCTGTACTTCATTAATTCTATTTATAATATGCTTGTCCCAACAGAGTTAACTAAGAGGATCAAATGCATGCTGGTTCTTACTGAGGAAATGCCTGGAAGGAGCAGGGAACGTGAACCTTCTCCCGGTAGAAACTGCTAACCCAAGGGAAAAACTCTGCCCCAAATGTCCTCATAGTTGGGTTGGCCCACCCTCCTAGAGAAGGAAATTAGAGGTTGGATTAGAGGAAGAGCCTTTGCTTGTTGATTTGTCAGAAAATTGGATTCTACTGGTAAATATCATGTTAAGCTTCTCAATTCCTTTAAAAAGGAACTTATTATGTAGCCACTCACTGAACAAATTAAAATATCACATAAAATGAGCCAAGGACTGCTTTTGGCACCGGGGGCCATCACTGTGCAATACTGACCAAGAAAACCTGCATCGTGGTACTCACAGTCTAGTATCGAAAGTTTGAACAAGCACATTCTGGCTGCTGGGTCGAGAACTAACTGAAGGAGACCAAGAGCTGTAGCAGGAGACCAATTAGAAGTCCCCTGAAAAAGGACAGACAGAGAGTCAGTGGCATGAACCAGGGGACAGCAGTGGAGGTGGTAAGATCTGGACCAATTCTGGCAGTTTGGGATGTAGAAACTGCAGGCTGTGATGGCCCGACCTCTCTTACATTTCCTCCTATGCCAGGGGGACTCTCTCCACAATGTCCGATCCATATCTTGTGAGAAAGCAGCCTGTAGAGATTTGCTGAGAGTAACAAATGTTTACTGGTTGAGGAAGAGGTTTTTAATATGAGGCAAATCTTTTTTCCTTAGAGGTAGCATCCTCTTATACATGAAAACAAAATGTATATATATATATATATGTGCAAGCATGTATACACACACATGTGCAGCTCTCAAAGGAGCTGGGGACTGCTGATTATCAAGCTTTTGCTTTTCTGAGTACATCATGCTGGTTGAAGACCAAGTGTGGACATTTTGTACACTAGCATAGCACTCAAAGTCATAATGCAAAGGCTCTGCAGATCTACAGGTCAGACCTGAGAGAAGCATTGGTGTAAAATGCAGAAAAAAATAGAGAAAATTAGTATTTAAGCTGATATTTAATTACATTTTAATTCAATGTCCACAAATGCATAACCTTACATCAACTTTGTAATTGTTAAAATTTCAATTCCAAAAAAAAAAAAAAAAACATGATATACAAGAACAATTTTTGGTTACATTTTCTCCCTTTGCAAGAATCTGTGTGTTATCATGATTCATACAGTGCAATTAGAGCCAACTGTGATTTTATTGTAAGTCACTTCTAGATAAATAACTTCAAAAGCAAAGCTATAACAATCCTTTCAAAATCGTTTACTGCAAAATTCATTTGCTATGTTATTTGGGCACCCCATTATGTCTGAGAAAGGGAAGATAAAGTGTCTAATATAAATCACAGTTGATCTTTTGGGGAAAAAAAAGACATTGACAGGGGGACTTTATTAAATGTCTTCATGCCCCATGGAGTCATCGGTGACATCTAATATCTTGTGGAGTTGGGATCTACCAAAATGCTGATCCTACTTCAAGTTACAATGGCGGCAAGATCAGAGGCTGCATAAGAGGAGAAAATGAAGTCCGGATAGCACTGAGATATGCTAATTGTTGACTCTAAAAACATGGTTAGAGTCAAAAATATTATAAACTGAAGTTTTAGGTTTAATTGGGAAAGGTATGGATGCATTATAATCAAGATTTTTGTGGTATATTTATAATTTGAAGATCATCTGGCAGAAAAGAAAATAAAACTTACTGCTTTAAAAATGAACATAAACTCTTGGAAAAGTAATGATAAAAATGAATAATCCCCCAATTTTTCTCTGATCTTAAACAAAAGGAAAGCTACAAACCACAGCAGCATGTAACACTTCCATAACAAGGAAATGGCTGAATAAGGAGTATTTCCAACAGTTAACAAGAGGGGGAAAAGATGTAAAAATAGCTTAAACAAAATTACTTCTAGCAATAAATTTTCATCTTAAAATGTAGGCTGCTCAGTGCTGTATATATTCTATCTCTGCACTAAATGAGAAGATTTGCACCAAGATTTGCAACCATTATGAGATAATGATTGGAAATTTTGCCCTTTTTCAAGTTTAATAGCTTGGAATGCCAAACATAAAAAAAAAAAACTCCCTTTTCTATTTTCATCTGAAATAAACCACCCTACCAACCCAAAGAAAACATATCAAGCATATAGATCCTTTTCTTTGTTCTCCAATTTGTTAATTCTTATTTACAAATCCCCAAAGGCTATCATTTTCATTTATCATTTATGACTAACTCAGAGGAGGAATAGGTTTAGCCAAGTTCTCATGTTATCTTTCTTTTTATCCACAATTTCAGAATAGAGTGGCTTAGCAGAAGTACTGTTCACAAACCAAATGCAAGAAGCAAAACTCTTGTTTAAATCGCTGGGCAGAGAGAGCAATGGAGCCTTCAAAAACACTAGCTTGGGATTCAAAGAACTCTGGGTTTGAATCATAGCTTTGGTTCCCACTGACCAGCTTTCTTAAAAACCTCTGTAAGACTCAGTTCTTTAATGGAAGTTTTGTAAGCATTATTAGGTATATGTAAAATATCTCCAAGCTTATGGTACTAGAATTCTAGAGTGAACCACATTAAGCTCAGTTCCTTGGCTTGTGTGTTCATAAAGAGAAACTACAAGAGGCAAACTTTCAAAATCACTTATATTTATTTTTGAAATTTTTTTCATAAAATTTTCCATTATGGAATTATGCAATCCACTGAGAATTAACTCTCTAATCAATAAATACAACATGCACCCATGCTTTAGGGTTGGTATTAAAGGTGGCAATAACTGAACCTGTGGGTGGGGTGCATTTGATGGCCCATTAGTTACGTTATCATTATGGATGATTTCTTCCTCCTCATGCCTATGATATCAGTCCTGTTCCAGACCTGGTCAGGGATGCGTCTTGCAGCTCCAGCCAGAGATTTGACCTTCAAGAGACAGGAGAGTAGAGGGACAAAATGCAGCCTGGCTGTGGGAACAAGGGTGTTTGAGGCATGGGTTGTTAATGGCTGCATCTTACAGGGTTGTTACAGTCTGACATTCCTTGACTGGGCTCTATTGTTTGGGGTATTCCATTTCACTCCTTATTATAATTGGTTATATTCAAACTGATTAACCTTAATGTGCTGATCCTAGATATGATTATTGAACAAATGTTGGCTGTTACCCCTGCCCTCCCTGCCCCCCATCTAACTACAGGATATTTTGGTTATTCAAAGTAGATATTCCTCATTTGTTTATACTGCTAAGATATTGTGGCCATCACTGGGACCTAGAATATCAATTCACAAATTAAATGAGTTCATGTATCTTAAAAACTTAGACTTGTACTTGGCACATTGTTAATATCATATTAGTGTTTGCTTTTAAGAGAAAAAAAAAAGCCACCAGCCACCAATTCGTTTAGCCACATGGCACATAGATAGGAGTAAGAATCTATTTTGGCTTAAAAAGTAAGAGTTGAACTCAGATGTCAAGCAAATGGAACAAACGATGATGTTCTTCCTTAAGTCCCAGTTCTAGGCCATGAATAAGGCTTAGAGTTTCCACTTGTGCACAGATACAAGTCCAGTCAAGTATAAGCACTGTCTTCTCTTCTCTAGGGAACTTCAGCAAAGTAAGTTGGTAACCCCAGAATTGTGTGGAATGATAAACTACTCTTTGGAAATATCTTCCAACCTGAGAAAGAGTTAGACTTCAGTATAGGAATGTTTGAGAGAATCCACCTCATAACTTCTATATACCTGAGTTAAAGATTTCATACCTTTTTGATATTTTATGTGCTTTAAAGATTTAAAGAATTTAACCCACAAGAGTAAATTTAAATGTCTAACTCAGTACTAGTTTAAGGCTTATAATGTTATTTGAAATTTATCATTTATATGTAATGTTGGGACATTTCATACTCTCTGGGATTCAACATATTTATAAGTTTAATTTATTGGAAATATAATATATTATCTCCATTAATCCTGTTTAAATGTTTGTAGTTGTTTAATGAAATTGAAAATGTGATCAAATTTTATGCAAATAATCTTTTAAGGTGAATGTTAAATTGTGCTATTTTATATATATATATATGTGTGTGTGTGTGTGCGTGCGCGCATGCACACATATATATATAAAGATTTGCAAGAACTATGTTTTTTTAATTTTATAACTATAATGGAGGACTATTGATTTTTAAAAGCAACCAGAGTTGCTATTATTATCACTGTTATCACCATCATATTGGTGCTTGTATTAGTCTGCTAGTACTGCCATAACAAAATACTGTCAACTGAGTGGCTTAGATGACAGAAGTTTATTGTCTCACAGTTTTGGAGGCCAGGAGTCCAAGTTCAGGGTGTCAGCAAGGTTGTTTCCTTCTGAGGACTATGAGGAAGGATCTGTTCCACCCCTCTGCTCTAGTTTCTGGTGATTTGCTAGCAATCTTGTGTACCTTGGCTTATAAGAACAGCATCCCAATCTCTACCTTCATCTTCACATGGTGTTCTCCCTATGTTCAGATCTGTCTCTGAAACCAAATGCACTTTTTAATAAGAACACAAGTCATATTGAATTAGGACCCACCCTAACCAACCTCATATTAACTTGGTTAACTTGTAAAATTCTATCTCTAAATAAGATTACAGTCTGAAGGACTTGGGTTTAGGGCTCAGACTTTTTTTTTTGAGAGTTACTGTTCAACCTATAAGATGGCCTATTGCATGTTTCCAACATTTCTTTATTTCTTTCAGTGATGTTTAAATTCTTCTTGTGTTCTGCTTTTACAATATAACAATTTTATAATTGATTTCACACAGTCCTGTGTTCAAATCCTGTGTTCATTCAGTGGGGAAATTGTTTTCTGTGGTTTTGTTTCTATAAAATGGGGTGTAATATACTCTTTACAATGCTATTATAACAATTAAATTAAATAGAATGAATAAATCACTCAGAATAATTTCTTGTAGATAATGGAATCTCAGTAAAATGGAAGCTACAACCACTACCGCTGTTACTGCTGCTGCTTTGTCAATGCTTACTATTATTCTTGGAGAGAATGTTATGATATCTCAATTGCCAAGGGCTTTGAATTAGTGGGCTTTAGTTATAATAATCTTACTGGAAACTTCATGCCTTAAACAACACAAACCCGTACTCTTATAGTTCCCATTTTCAGAAGTCTGAAATGGAGATTAAGGGGATGAAATCAAGGTGTTAACAGGGCTGGTTCCTTCTGAAGACTCCAGGGGAGAATCACTTGCTTCCTCCAGCTTCTAGATGTTATTGGTGTTCCTTTCCTTGTGGCTACATCACTCCAGAATCAGCTTCTAGCGTTCATTACATTGCCTTCCCTCTAGCTGTATTTCTACTGACTTATGGTACTAAGACGCTTATTATTCCATTGGGATATTGAGGATAATCTCTTTATCTTCATATCCTTAATTTAATCACATCTGTACAGTTCTGACTTTTACTATAGAAGATGATGTACATTCACAGGGTCCAGGGATTAGGCATGGATATATTTGGGGGCCATTATTCAGCTTGTCACACAGATTTTAGGGGTTAACATTTCTCTCATCACTTGAAAACTAGAATTCTTGCTAAGTTACAGCAAACCCAGAAACTGACAATGCTGTGTGATTGTGTATGTGTTTTTGATGGTAGCATTGGTCAAATTTACTGCTATCTAAATGGAAAGAGGGAATATTTTACTGAGGCAGAAAGGGAAAAGGAATATTGGGGCATTAGTGCTGTTATTCAGAAAATGCCTCATAGATGTAGAGCAGATGACAGCAAGTGGAGGGGAGGTTAGGGGGTGGAGGGATTGAGCAAAAAGGAAAAAGGACTCACGGACATGGACAGCAGTGTGCTGATTGCTGCGGGGAGGGGGGTATAACGGGACTAAATGGTCATGGAAAAATACAATAAAATGAAATTTTAAAAAAAGAAAGAAAGAAAGAAAATGTTCCAGTGCTGCTCAAATGAAATACTTGAGTTTCAGCTCAGAATCCAAGAAGAAAATTATACTTCCTGGAAAGGTAATTTAACCTATCTGCACTCTGCCTCCACATGGTAAGATAATGCATTGCAAACTCAGCAGAAACTGTCTGAGAGACTGCTAAGCTTGGAGTTGAAAGTGAGGGGAACCTAGGAAAACAAGCAGTCCCATCAGAAATGGAACCATGCATCCTACAGAGACCAAAACAAGAGACCTGAGATTCAGTTCACAGAAGTTCTTCCTCCTGCCTCTTGCAAATTTCCTGCTCATCTCAATTCTGACTGGGATGTCTTCATGGTGAAATTAAATTCAGGAAGAGTTTAGAGATAGGAGAATTCACAGGATGCTAGTAAAGAAGAAATACTTCTAAAATTAGAAGGAAAAGACTAAGATTTTTAATTCTAATAACATGACAGGTATCAGTAATATCATCCGTCTTCAAAATACTGAGAAGCTCCGGATAATATATAACGCATTTTTAAATGTATAGTTTAGTTTTTGAGAAATCAAGGGAATTTTCCCCAATGGTTAAAAATAAAGAGGAAACTGAAAGGCAGAGAATTCAGCTGATGCTTTAGCTACCTCGGAGGCAATTGGTTTTAAATATCTTTCTTGACTTTGAACATGTTAATTCAATTATGCATGCAAGAGTTTTGAGGATGAAATAACCACTAAAAAGTAGTACATCTCAACCAGGAGTAGAGAAATTATATACATAAAAACAAGAGAAAAGTAGAGAACTACTTGAGAGGGACAGATGAAATCCTTTTTTCATCTTGGTCCTAAGATATCCTTTTTGAGCAGTTGACAATAAACATCAAGCAAAATGTAACTTTGAAGTGAAGTGAAAACAAAATTTCAAAGCTCTGTTCATTCTTAATCTGTATTCTGAAGAGTTACCCCAGGCTTATAACATCTAAGAATCTGTCACTTTATTAGCAAGTCTTTGGTAATAGTGTTCCTTCACCTCCTTCTCTACATCTTCCTTTGCCCACATAAAGGGACATTTGTATGCATCCCTTCTCCCTTCCTCCTTCTTGTCCTCCCCAACATCTTTAGTTAATGACACTATCATTTAATGAATATTATTGACAAGTCTACCTATACTAAAGCTTATCTATGAATCTCTTACTTCCTCCCCATAGAAATTAACATTATAAAAAATGTCATAAAAATACCAGCAAGGTAGAGAAAACAGTAGATGGTTAATAAAAACTACTAAAGTTGTTTAAGAAAAAAATGCTTAGAAAATATTGGCTGGTGATGAATACTTAAAGAAATATTGGGGGGGGGTGCAAGATGTCGGCATGGTAAGAGGACGTACATCTCTGCCTCCCACACATAGGTCTTAAACCGGGACATTTTTCAAAGCAGCACAGCAAACAGACACCAGAAACACAGCATATTTGAAAACAGATTATCGAAAATTGCAGTGGATGTTGAAAAACCGGACGGTAAGGAGAGTACTCCGGCGGTGCGGAGACCAGGGCGGGGGCTGAGAAACCGGGCCAGGGCTGGCCGTAAGACGCAGGGGAGGAAGCAGGAACATTCGCTCCCGGGGCAGCCAAGCAGCGACCCGCCACGCCAGCATAAACCTGGTCGCTTGAAATCTCAGTCAGGAGTTAAGACCTCATAGCCCCGGGGG
>PVKU01008882.1:0-68404 GCA_004027475.1 Anoura caudifer | reverse complement strand
TTCATGAATAAAACTTTTACTCATCTTGAAAATTAATCATTTGTTTCAGCAAATAATAGGGCAGCTCCGTCTTGCCTGCTTTCTCGATGCCACAGCCTGTTCCAGGACCTCTGGAGGTACTAAGGAGCAAAGTGTTTCCCCATGAGTAATGCTGAGTCCAGACGCTCCACCCGAACCACAGAGGGGCGGATCTGGGCTCGGGGCCCCAGTCTGTTCCTTTGTTCCAAGCCTTAAACCAGGCCACGCCCGAAAGGCGTTCTCGAATTCCAGACCAGCAGCCGGGTCCCCTAAAGAGGTAACTCATCCTGCTGGTTCCGGTCCGCCGCTGTGACGTGGTGCTGCATCTCTCAGGGACTTTGATCTCATTTGCCTGCACGCCTCCCCACAAATCCAGTCAAATGCCCGTGCTCCGCGACTGCATCCTTGGCTGGCCGCATTTGGGGTGGACTTTGGTGCAAAAGCAGCCAGAGTTTAGGCACCTCGCTGGGCTGTGTATCAGAGGTCCCATAGTTTATGAGCAACAAGAGGACCTGAGGATTTTAAGAAAAGCAGAGCTGGCTACAGCCCATGTAATCTGTTTCTCCACCCCGTTATGTTCGAGCCTAGAAAGGCTCAGAAAGAAGTAACATGCCCAGGACAATGCAGCTCATCAGTGGCAGCTCCAGAACCGAAACACAGGTCTGCTGACTGCTAGACCAGTGAGCTTCATGCTTCATAACAAACGATGCATTGTGTGTCCCATGCAATGAAGTGCTGCTCTGCAGTGTTTGGGTTCTGAAGGAGGATTGATTATGGGTCTTTGCTTGGCTACGTCTCACTCAGACTCCGAAGCAGAGTCAGATCCCACCACCTCCATTAGGACTTCCCTGATGAGGCAGAGTGACAGCAGAGAGAGTACCAGGCCCAGCCTAGGGACACCTAGCTTTGGTCTCAGCTCTGCTGTATGAGCTGAGCAGCCTCAAGCCCTTGGTGTCCCCACACAGGCTGCTGAGTCCCAGGGAATGGGCTCCAGGCAGGAATGGGAGTGGGGGCTGCTCCATCCTCTGTCCCTGGTTTCTTTCTATCCTCTGGCAAAATGATCCCAGTTGTCTGAAATACATGCAAAGGGATGCGAGACTCTTGTCTTAACCCTCAGCGTGTGGAAAGTTTAGCTGGGAAAGGAAGAGCACCTAGGTGAGGAGTGAAAAATAAGAGGAAAATGTATTTCTGTACCTCAGTTCTTGGAGATCCGGATGTCCTATTCAAGGGTCGGCAATCTTTTCTGTAAAGGGCCAGAGGGAAAATATTTTGGGCTTTGCTGGCCATCCAATCTCTGTCTCAACTACTCAACTCTGCCAATGCAGCTCAGAAGCAGCCATAGACAACATAGAAATGAATGCATGTGCTATGTTTCAATAAAACTTTATTTATAAAAACAGATGGCAGCCCTTAGGCTACAGATTCCTAATCTATTCTGAGCCAGCTCTTTCCAGGGTGGTCTTGACTAAATTAAGGAAGAGATTGTCCGGAAAGCCTCTGTTGTTCTATAACCCTCAAGGAAAATGAGCAGTGGAAAGATACAATAAAAAGGACAACAGGGGATGATTCTAAAAACAGCTGCATCTTTTATCTAGTCCTTCATAAACTCCCTGTTCGTTTTCTTTCTGCTTTTGTCGATATCTTCATGATATTTTTATCCTCTCCTCCTTCTCCTCTCCCCTCTCCTCCTTCTCCTCTCCCCTCTCCTCCTGCTTTTTCTTGACCACCATCACGCTCCCACATAGACAAAGGCCTCTGCATCGATTAGGGATGTGGAGGTTCAGCAAGAGAAGCCATCGCTGGACATCTGCAGCAGGAAGTCTTGCACTGGCAAGTTGTGAGATGCTCACAGAATTGACTGGCAGCTCAAAGACCCGACTTGAAAAGCATGCAAAAAAAAAAAAAAGCAGTATAGAGGGTCCCACACGAGAAGTCAATCAACGGTCTTGCAGTAGGGCCTGTCAGGCCATAATGGAGTCAGATCCTACACCTGGACACCCCTGAAGCCACTGTGTCTAAATCTTAACCGACTCTTTGTTCTTTGTCATTTATTCCAAATTCAGGTCCTGGGTGGCAATAGCCAATTGCCTGATTCTATACTGCACACCTGTGCCGAGGCTGGCAGAGGACGGGGAGAAGAGGGAATCTCTGTATGTCAGATCCCATAGGGTGCCGTAGGTCACGGAGTCCCACCAGCACTACCACAATGGGAAATTCTCACCCTGTGGACAGGATAGAGACATCGGACAGCCAACAAAATGACAGAGGTCAGCCGGCACAGATGAGGAATTCAAGGCCAAAGCTGCTCCCTGGGTGAAACACCCAATCGCATCTAAGGACTGAGGGTAGAGTCTGAATTGACCGCACTATTGCTATTTGTAGGCTGCCTGTGCGCTCAGGTGTGAGAGGCAGGTGTAGGTTATCAACATAATCAGACTCACCTTCTGCAGCCATAGAAGACTCTTCAGTTCCCAGCAGGGAGCGTAAGCCTGCAGAGATCAATCACTGGAGTGGTTTATACTCCTTTTGGTGCTGGATGGGCTGTGATCTGTTTTCTAAGTCTATGGGGGCTTGACCAATGAATTGAAGCTCCAGGGACAGATGTGATATTCTGGCAGCTATGCCTGTGAAAAGCTCACATTTTCCAAGATGCAGTGGGAAATCCGCGTACATCTGTCCTCAACTTGAAACATGCAGCAGCTGGGTCACAGCTGTGCAGCCCTGCAGCAACAGAGTTCATGCCCCCTGGCATCCACCCTTCATAACCTGGTTGTTCTGTTCAAATGGTTGCAGTTCTAGGTGACAGCCACTCAGGGGTGTATCACTCAACCTGGTCATAGCCACTAAAATTTCAGGGACCACTCCAGTTTAGGAATACCATCCATCCATTTTCCCCAGAAATGCATGATTTTGCTACAGAACAGACCCAGTGTGGGGGGCAGTGAACAATATACTATTACCAAATGAAGCCACCCTTGTGCTCTGGGGGTCCCCTACCTGGTACTAGGTTCGCCTTGCCTGCTGCCAGGGAAAGACCTCTCTCAATACCAGAGATTGGTGAAAAGGAAAGGGATTATTTATTTAAAGAGTTATACAAACTTAAGAGTAATGACTTAATGTCTTCATTGAGATCCCAAAGTCCTTTAGAATACCTACAAACGCACAGTCCTTCCTTCCCCCTCTGCCCAGTCTGGGGTACCGTATCTCAGAAAAAGAAATAGAAGCCTGTGGTTCTTCTCTGCCCGAGCCATGTGGTCCCAAAAAGACACCATAGGCTGCCACACCTGGGTTGAAATCCCAGAGCCAATTTTCCTCTGCAGCCCCATTTCCGACTCCTCCCACAATTGGCCACAGCTGCCAGCATTCCCGTATTCTTCCAGTTTTACTGGGCTGCCATAGTAAGTACAGGCAGGTGTGGCCCTGTGGTGTGCAGCCAGTCATCTCAAAGCTCTTACGCAGGCTCTGTAACCACCGGGAGTTGCCTCCAGTTACATCATGGGTTGTTGTCACTGCCATCCTCCTGCCTCAAAGCATGGCCACAGCTGTTTAACATATCCATGAAACCAGTTAAAGGTTATAGATATGTTAAATGGCCATTCTAGAGGTTATCTGCAAAACTGTTGCTATGCAAAACAGTTCTCAATGGCCCTGCTGCATGCGTCCCATCCCCCAGCTCAGACTCATGGGTGTGAGGACATCCTGTATATATATTTCGCTAATATTTCTTGGACACCAAGTTCGGGACCCCATCACAAATCCTTATTTGCCCCCCCCCTCCGGCTGCACCCTGTTACAATTTCATACTTGTTCTAGAAAATGTAAGTAGTTTACCAGGAAAGGTCCTCCACTTTGATTCAAAGTCATGCAAGGCTTTGATGAGTCCAAGCCATTATTTTATGGCTTCACACCAGACAACACATCAGGGAGGAGGAGAAAGTGGAGACTGAACTGATACAGACTCAGCAAAGTGCAGTTTTAGGTGCCTGTCAAGGTGCAGTTTCTTCACCCTGTCTCAGACAGTTGTTTGCACATATTTATCACACTGACAGGTCCACCTGTCCCAGAACACACATTTATATCCAGTATTCACACTGTGGCTCACCTGTTGTTATTTTTGACATTATTCTGTGCTGTAGAATTGTGTTTTCTACACAAATTAATAAATTTTGATCATGTCTTTTTTATTCTAATGAACCAGTCAGCCTAGTTAAATGCATTTTATGAATTGGGATATATGACAGAAAAAAGAAGTAACAATGAAAAGTGAAAATTTAGCAAGCACAAGAAATAACTTACCAATTCCATCAGTGGACTCCAACCACATCTCTAAGTGAATATGAGCCCAGCTGACTGATGTTGACCTTGGGTTTCCTTAAAAAGTATAACACTTATTAAGAGTGCTGTGGTGTTTCTGGAATAATGCTTTACTTTACATATGAAACTTTGTGAAACTCACATACATCAACTTACTTTCTTCTGAAACTGTCACCCCACCTCCTAACCACTTGACTGACGTGTGACAAGCAGTGGTCCAAAGACCACACTTTGAAAAATACTCAGCCTTCCTGTCAAGATCCCTAGAATCACTGACTTCTCACTTAAAAGAAATGATAGGAATTATCTACAACGATTTTCAAGCCTGTGGGTGATGAGATGAAGGGACCTTGAGAACCCTTCCTGTTTCTGCCCGAGCCATGACCTTTATTGTAAGAATGAAATATAGGCGTGCTCTCTCCCAGGGAGAACTGGCCCTTCTCCCACAGGGATGGTTGGTTAGTCAAGTTACACAAGGCCCTTGGCATGTAGCCACTCTTGTCCAAAACATATTTAAGCACAGCCCCCAAAATGAGACTTGGCATCTCCCGAAAGGAGGATGCTTTGCTCGGAACTTTTCCAGTAGAACTCAGAATGCATCTCCAGGATTCCCCATCATCTATGTTGGGGAGTTGGTGAACTTCCCTCTGGTGATGTAGGATCTTGATTCTTGCTTTTGCTTTGCTATTGCTTAATAAAGTGCTTACTTATTCACATATGATTTGGGGTTTTCATTGTCTGCGAATCTGAACCTCCAAATTAAGTGACCACGATCTTGTATGTACTCCTTAATGGCATGTAATTGGTGTCATGAACAGGATTCAAGGGCAATATGCCCTTTTTTCATAAGCCTGACGTGAAGTGTGTGATTTGGGAAGTGCGGGGCTGGGAGGACTTGCGGTGCTCCCAGGTCACCCAAGAATGGGCTAAGGGAATGGCCCCTGTGAGCACTGCGGAGGAGGTGAAGACTGGGCAGCCGCCCCCGTCGGTAGAAGGCCCCCAGGAAGTGACAATAAAGAAAGGAAAGGAAATGGTTGGAGTCTGCCGCCAGGGTGGGTCGTTCTAATCACACATCGGAAGTGTCATGAAAGGAAAGAGCAGATCCTGCAGGAAAGACTTCAGCTCCAGCGAGAGCTCGCAGAACTGCAGGGGAGTCATATACTCCCTTTGAGCTGCAACTTCTTACCACTTACTGGGCTTTGACTGAAACCGTACAGTTCACTGTGGGACATGATGTCCCACCGCGACCTGGAATCCCCATTATGAATTGGATTTTGAGTGCCCCAGCATCCCATAAGATTGGACATACCCAAGAAGCTAGTATAATGAAATAGAAATAGTACATTCGGGATAGGGCAAGGGCCGGCAAATCAGGGGTGACATGTCTCCACGAACTGGTGATGGATGGAGGACCACCGGAGGGGGAAACAACTACACTCCCCCGTACCAAGGAAAAGATTAGTTCCCCTGTCTGTTGGGGAGTGGGATATACTTCCCTAACCCCTACCCCAAAACAGCATGCCTGGTTTACGGATGGAACAACTAAATATATTAGTCAAGAAAGGCATTGGAAGACTTGCAGCAACCCACTGGCTGAGCTGAAAACTGTTCACCAAGCCCTTGTACAGGAGAAGAGGGGAGCACGTCATTTATTCACTGACTGCTGGGCAGTAGCCAGAGGATTAACTACATGGATGCCCACTTGGAAACGTAATAATTGGGAAATTCATGGACAGGAACTTGGGGGGAAACCCCTATGGGAAGAGATTTGGGATATTGCTCGGTGCACTCATGTCTCTGTTTTCCATGTAGACGTGCACACTGAGAAGGATTCACCTGAGTGTGAGTATAACACCACTGTGGATGTTCTGGCAAAAGTAGCTACGGCCAGCTCCTCTGAAGATGACTATTCCCTTGTCAAAGGATATGCCATCAAGCAGGACATTTAGGAGCTCAAGCTATGCACAGGTGGGCACAGGCCCAGGGAATAGATGCCTCTCTCTCCATTTTGAGAAAAATAAAGAATGAGTGTGGAATCTGTCAGAAGGATGCTTTACACTCCATCCCCAAGTTAGTAACAGGGGAATTAGCTAGAGATACACTCCCTGCTAAAATTTGGCAAATAGATTATATTGGACCATTACCTATAAGTTGGGGATGCCAATTTATCTGTACTTGTGTAGACACCTATTCAGGGATATCAGTTGCCTGTGTGTGCCAAGACCATACCCAGAAACATACATGCAAAACCCTTGACATCATTACACTTTATTGTATCTCCCCTTTACCAATTCAGTGATAACGGTTCTCATTTTAAAGGAAAGAAAATTGAGAGTTATTGCCAGCCACATAACCTAGAATGGGTATATCCCATTCCTTATCATCTACAGGCTGTGGGCCTAATTGAAAGAATGAATGGTCTCTCAAAGAAAAGCTAAGAAAATGAGGAAATAATTATTATAAAAACTAGAAAGATCACTCATTCCTTGCTTTGCAACAATTGAATAATTGGCCTTTAGGCAATTCTTTGCCTTTGGCACAAATGATGACTCCCAACTTGCAGATTCATAGCCAGCAATGTCCTACTACCTTAAAATGGTGGGCAATCGATCCTAATGCCCAGGCCCCATATATGGGCACTTTAGGATCAGCAGGAAGTGATTTACGCATCCTGTGAGAGATCTGGATCAACCCTAATACTACTCAGACTATCCCAACAGGATCAGTTGTTCAAATCCCAAAAGGACATTTTGGACATACTCTCCAGTGGTCCAGCCTAGCTTTAAAGGGACTGCAAATTATGGCTGGAGTTATTGATTCAGACTACGTGGGAGAAATAAAAGTGCTACTGCATAATGTATCCTCACAACCTGTACAACTGCAAGCCCAGGAACATGTGGCTGAAGTGGTCCTTATCCCCTATCATGAGGGGGAATGGCAACAACTTCCCCAGGCCCTGACGCCACCACCAGAGTGGGAGGCTTTCGGTCTACCCATACGAAGACCGGAGCTGAGGCATGGGCGCAGAAGCATCCCCACAATCGGCCCAGAGCTGCAGAGGTTGTCGCTGAAGGAGCCAACAATACCCTGGCAATTACCTGAACAGGACAGGACAATGTTGAACTTCTACCCGCTAATCAGTTCCTGCGGGAATAACAGTGTCTATTAGGGCTTCTACTTGGATGGTGGATGATATGGATGCTCGAAGCCTGGACACCCGGAGAGAGCCCTGCTTGCCGGTCCTACATCGCACCTGCGGCTCTTTTGGACTAAAGTCAGTCATTCTCGATGGATCAGTGACAGCAAGATAACTATTTGTCCAGCCTGCCAGCGTTGTAATGTGTTTAATGGGACTGTGGGCCCTGATGCTCAATTACGGAAAGCCCCGCCCCCTCTCCAGCTTATCCTCAACAGAACTTTACCCATTGGAGTCAGGCTAACGACACATGTTAATGCTAGCTGCTGTCTACGCTCACTCGCTTTAGCTGATCCTGCCATCAGTAGAAATGCCCTTCTTCAGGCTCCCTTAAATTGCTCAGATATGAAAGGAATTCAGGGAATCTTAACCCTCGATATGTCAGGTCAGCTCTCTTTCGGAACCAATGCTACTCAAATACAAAATAGATCCGCATGTATTGAGTATGTGTATGCGACCTCTCCCAATCGTACTCATCATGCCCCCCCCCACTAGTAGGAGTACCTCGGTCTTGGGCGAATGTTTCATACGCTGCCCCCAAATACCCCCGAGGTTTGCGTAATATCACCTTCCCCGTACTGAAAAACTGTAACAGAGAAAGGAGAGCTGGGTGTGATGCACTCCTTGGAGGAGCAGGGACGGGAGTGGGGGCGGTGAACTGCATAGACCTAGAAGCTCTTTCTAGTCGGCTGTGAAGTGCTGGACAAGACGCAGCACAAGCTTTAGGCTTGAATGCCCGGTGGTTGCCCACAACCATCGTTCCGCACCAAAGGGAACCGAACTACACACAGAGTTTCCGCAGCTGTTTAGCCGTTCCTCTGCAACTGCCTTGAAAATAGACACCAACGTTTCCTCTCCGTTCAATTGCACAATCTGCTCTCTCCAGAATTTATATACTTTAATCCAAAAGGAGAAGGTGCAGCACCAGCTACTATCCCAACATGTTACTGTATGGAAGCATATACTTAACAATTATATTAAGCCTCATCATTGGATAAGTTTGCATAATCCTTGGGTACACTGTTCTGTAAACTGCTGTCTAGGGGAAAATAATCTATTATGACCCTCAGCATGTTAAAACGTTCCACCGATACCATCTACTCCCTTTTGTGTTAAGAAATTTTTTTTGCTGTGCCCCAATTAACTGGAATATACACAGATTTGCAAAATGTAACATATAGCCTCCAAGACTGTATTCCCACCCATCGAGGTTCGATACGTAATGGCTTAACTGGACAAGTGGAACCTTGCTTACCATAACATCCCTCCAATCTGCGTGTGCTTATTTCACTTCCTGTTAACAACTGCTCAGCATTGCATGACATAGAAGCGTAGCATGTATGCCTAGTTAGCAATAATCAGACAGAGAGGGCCATGCTGGGGGCAGAAGCCCCAGACTCTGGGTGTCTGCAGCACCGAGAGGTTCTGCACTGGCAGGGTGAAGCATTTTGCCTTTCCCCTGTCTGAGGGGATGCTGTTTCTCTCACCTGGGTACCCAAGCCTTTACCCCTTCTGTCTGTGTATATATATTTACACCCCTTGATAGAACTAATCGAGAATTCTACACTAATGCAAAAATTAGTAGGCGAAAACCAGAATCAACACAGAGTACAAACATGTATTGTTGCTAATAAGTGGATTGAAGCTTCCCATCTTATCGTAACCAATACTAATCATCATTAGTATGATTTCCTGTTCAGTATCTGCATCTGATACAACACACCGATCGAGACATTTTTCCTACTGCTCAATACAGTTTTTGAACTCATTGATTTTGATGCCTTTCAGTGCCTCTCATTTTTTGTTTCACCTCCTCCATATTGGCAAGATGTTTCACTTTGAGGAGTTTCATCCAGGGAAACAAACAAACAAAACAATCGCTCAGGGCAAGGTGGGATGAATAGGAGGGTAGGACATAGGGGTCATGCCAGTTTGGGTCAAAAACTGCTGAACACTAGGTGAGGTGTGAGCAGGCGATCTTGTAAATCACCCATCATGAAATCGGCAAACATGTTCAACATGTTCAAAAAAATTCTCTGAAGACAGATGCAGCCTCTCACAACAGCACCAGCTGGTACACTGATACAGATGGGTTCCTAGAACACTCACCTAGTGGGGAAGCATGTACTACAATACAAGGGGCCTGCCCTCCAGAAAATAATTCTGGTGTTTTTTGAGTTCTCCCTTCTATGTGCACATCAGATGTCTTTTTTGTATAGAAAGACAAGTCAGATTAGATTAGGGCCCATGTGAGAGGCCTCATTTTAATTTAACTACCTCTTTAGAGGCCCTTCCTCCAAATCATCACATTCTGAAGTTCTGGGGGTTAGAACTTCAATATATGAACTTTGGGGGAACACAGTTTAGCCCATGAGGAGTGAGCCTGGACCGTGCCTCAGGCCCCAGCACCTGGCCCCCCACATGTGCCGGGTCCCACCGCAGCCACCACGGCCCCTGGGCACTGGTCCTTTGTCTCCCCTGGGGCTGGGGGCAGGGGTGGGGCATGTGATTGTGTGAAGGGGAGTGGCTGCCTTCCTTGGAGCCTGGTTGGAGAGTCAGGTGTGTCATTAAACGGTGCCCTTCTAAAGGAGCATCAAGTGTAGAATGTGACTGCGTATACCAGCTTGTCCCCAGAGGCCTCTCATGCAAGTACTTCCTTATTCAGGTGACATCATTGTCCGGCTCTGTGGGGCTGGCCTGGCTTGAGCAGAACGACAAAGCAGACCAAGTGCGTCTCATCGGGCCTTCAGGGGACGCTTCTTCCCCCCTCTTCCCCACAGAGGCCTGGTGTGTCCATGCAGCCTTCCCTCTGTCCGACAGGGCAGGAGACGTCGCTGTGATTACTGCTGGCTCAGGCACAGAGGCATCGACCTTCACAATGGTTCTGTCTTTAAACCGGGGAGGGCAGGGCAATGTTTCACCAGTGTTAGCCCTGAAAGCCCGATGCATCGCACATGCTCAATGAACAGGCACTGAATGAGGGAATGTGCTCTTGTCCTATGTCCTCTCAGTGCTGCTCCCTGTCCCCAGGCTGATCCTGCTGATGACTCTCACCCTCCCCTGGTGCCCGGGAATCTACCTTTCTAAACTCGAAGCTTGACCAGGACTCTTCCCTGCTTCAAGGCCTTCAGCTCCTCCTCCTCCTGCAAAGTAGAAATGCTGCCGCCTGTTGATCCACTTGGCTTCAGCCCCCAGCGTTCACTACCTCCACCTGACATCCTACTCTCTAGTTAGGCTGGCCCCCCAGCCCCACCAATCCTGCCTTCGTGAAGCATCCATTCCTCCAACCAGTCCAATGAACAGTGCTTTGGAGCACCTGCAATACCGCAGGCACTGTCCTAGGCACTGGGGACACCGGAGTCGATGACAGCGCAAGCCTCTCTTCCCGGCGAGCTTACCTCTGGTGAGCTGCACCCCACACACTGCACCCCGCACACTGCACGGATACCTCCGCCTCCCCGTGGTTCCCTTCGCAGACGGCCCTCTGCCTCTGTCTGCATCCTCTACTGCTCCTCGTGCCGTCGCGATCAGAGGAGGGGCGCATTTGTCCCCGCAACCTCAGGAACCCCATCCTGCCACTCTTGCGGATCCCACATGGTGGGGTTGGATGACCCCCTCTTCTGATTTCTTCCACCCTCGTACTCTATCTTCCCCAGTCCCTGGATGATCTTCGTAGGCCAGGGTAAAAGTGACTAATGAAACTCTTCTCTTTGGGCCTTGAAAATAGCAACCATTTAGAGCAAGAGTTTCAGAATAATCATCAGCCAGTCATCCTGGAATAATGCTGCTAAATACCAACCCCCTGAGGTTGGGTCTGTGACCACGTGTGGTCCTTTAAACAATTATAAGGGTTGGAGTTACAACTTTTGGTATGTCTTTCTGAAAACACTGCATAACATAACATCCTTCATGTTGTCAACAAAAAACAATGCAAAAAGGGTGATTTTTCACAAACTTCACCAAGTACTTTTCCTAATCCTTAAATAATCAAATGATGCTGTTTTGAAGTGTCTTACAGGTTGTGCCTTCTTTTTTGCTAAATAGTTTTACTTGTTATGGGTATTCATTTGTCATTGGCTTTCCGGTGATACAAGAAGTTTCCTAACATCATTTCATGAGTCCACGGCCTGCTGAGCCTGTTGTAGTATTTGCAGTGTCCCTTGGCAATCAGTTTGCCTGGCATTTGCTTTCTGCTCTGTTACTGGGAGAGGCTGAAGGGAGTTTCTGAGGAAATGGGCGGTAACAGATGCCAGAGTTAATTAAGTGAGGAAGGAGAGCCAGGTGGGGATGAGTTTCACATGGCCAGTTCATTAGTGACCTTTAGCTCCTTGTTTGGGGACTGAAATAATGAACATTTGGATAACATTGCTCCTCTGTAGTCTCTTTACACCTTCCTAGAGATCCCTTTGGTGATCACTACTAGCCAGGAAGTAGGGGGACTCAGAAGAAAACCAGAAATAATTTTAGACTAACATCTATGGCAGACTGCTGGTTTCCTGCCCCCTCCCCACACCCCCATATCCATTCTCTCCTACTTGCTTAGTGACATGAACACAGCCAGGGCACACCCACTACTTAGATACAGATCGCATTTCCCAGGGTCCCTTGCAGCTAAGGGGCAGCCTTACAATGAACTTTTGGCCAATGGGATATAAAAGGAAGTCTTATGTTTGATGTTTTCATTTTTCCTCTTTCTGGCTGACTAGAATTTGGATTTAATGGCTGGAGTTCAAGCAGCTACTTTGGACCATGAGATGGAGGCCCTATGGGGAACGTGAAGCAATTAAATAAAGCGAAGCTGGGTCCTGACTGCTGTGGAGCTAATGTACCAGCTCTTGAGCAATCCTGGACTACAGTTATATACAGGAAGTACACTTCCATCTCGTCTAATCCGCTTTGCCTCTTTAAAAATTAAATTTTCTGTCGCCCGGCTGAACCTAATCCTAACTGATACCAGATTTTTCCGGGCACATTATCCCTCTTGGTCCCCAGTTCTACATTTTTGTGCACAGGGAAAAGTAAGTGTCACTTCAAAACTGAGATTAGAGCTGTGGCCCTTTTTCTTCCTTCAAAACTTGACCTCGAATGGGGGAAACCTAGACCATGTGAGATGTGACCCAGGTTACAAGAAAAACAAACAGATTTACTGTAATGTTCTTTACACTAAAGTAAGAGTGACATCAGCCCGAATGAATAGAAAACTAAGGCAATTCACGTTCACGAAGCACCTAACCACGTGCAGGCATGATGCAAAGCACCGCGGCAGGCAGAACGGCCGTCAGAGACTCCACACATTAACCCTGGCAACCTGGGAAGACGGATGCTCCCCGGTCTGCGGAAAGGGGACTTTGAAGACATGAGTTAGATTATGGATGTGGGGCAGGGAGCAGCTGTCAGCTGACTGGAGGCAGAAGAGTTGCAGCAGAAGGGGCAGCTGGACAAATTCCAGGTGTGAGAAGGACTCAGCACACCGTTGCTGGTTTGAAGCTGGAGGAGGCAATGCACCAAGGGATGCAGGAGACCGAAGGCACTGAGACGGCTCCCGGCTAAGAGAGGCTCCCGGCTGACAGCCAGCCAGGGAAAGGAGTAGGTGGGTAAACGACGGGGCAGCCATTCGCCAACCTGCTGTGTGACAGGTAAAAAGGAGGAGCTCCGGCACTGACATGGGGAAATGCTCAGGGTGTAGTAAGTGTTCGATGTTCAGTGAAGAAAGGACGCATACAAGAAGCATACATGTGTCTACAGTATGACATTTTCCAAGTCACACAACTCAGCTGTAAAACCTCCCTCCTTAAATTCGTTCCAAACCTAAACTAAATTTGTATCTTGCGCTGCCATTTCCCTTGGAACTGGGAGCAATATTGCCAGTACAAGTCATATTTGTTTAATTTTGTAATAGCTCCTCTTTCATGCAGGAAAAATCTCAGTTTCAGCAGGCTGTCTTTCCCCACGGTTTTTCCAGGGTGGGTAACGAATAAGTTCGTGGGAGGAACTTTGTATCTGACGGCTGCAGCTGACATGGGCCTTGAGGGACATGGGAGCACTGGTGGGTCTGGGCTGCCCTGGGGCCGGGGAGGCCCCCGGGGACTCCGCCATTAGGCTCTGCTGCGAGCACGCACGTGCTGGGCAGCTGTGTGCATTCCTGCCCACTGATGCTTATCATTTAGTTTGCTGATTCCATGTGCTTCACCCTAGAAACCGGACAGAGGATCAGTCTGTTTTCAAAAGGAGCAAAGGGAGGGAGGAAGCCTGGATGGAAGAGGTGGGGACTGCAGTTCAGTTCTAGGGAAACCGGGCAAGGCTGCTGGGGACTCCTCAAACCAAAGTTGCCCATCCCCGCAGCAGGCCTGCCGAGTGTCCCTGCCACACTCGCTCCCTGGCTGCAAGCCTGTGGAGGAAGACTGGTCTCCGTGGGAACCCAATGGCGCGTTTCCGAACACAGCCACTGGGTGCTTGTCACTTTTAAATAACAAGATTAAAAATATTTCCAAACATTTCATCCTCTAGGTTGAAAGAAAGATCAGGGTGTATTTTTTGGAAAGCCATTTATAGCCAAGGCATGGTAAGGAGATGGAAATATAATACATTTGGTTGCTGGAAATTCTTCTTTTGTTCATTTGGTCAGAAAGTTGGTTTTCTTTCCAGGCTCCAGCTGACACCATCCCTTGCACTCAGAGAGTTGAAGCTCCGGTGGGGAGACAGATATTCATCATTACTGAGTGTGTAAAACTGCAAATACATTTTTGCATGCACATGCACACACATATATGTTTTTAAGGTAATTGGGGCCATATATTAGTCTCTTTCTATACATCCTTTTACTGAATCCTTTAAATTGTGGTACATGTTGTCCCTGTATCTTGAGTCCTGGCCATGATGACAATCAAAGGCCTTGGGCGGAGAAGTTACGTGTGTCTGTTGTCCAGCGCAGGCGGGGGCTTGCTGGTGACCGCCATCCGTGAGGCGGGCCTCTCTGCAAGTGATGGTCTGAATCTGCTACTCCAAGCAGGCTGCTTTGGCCAGAGGAGTATCTCGAGCTGAAGGCAACGAAACAGCAGACTGACCCAGCGTCTGCCCTTGACTAACTTCAGTTGGCAAATCCGAGCCCTCCCCCTGCTCGCGTGGGCCTAGACCTGTGCGCTTCCGTGTTCATCGCCTCGTTGCCCATTTTATCTGGACGGCTGCAAAGTGAGCTCAGCCAGAACGCCCCCTTCCGTTTCTAGTCACAGTATCTAACCAGGATCCTGGTCCTCATTCCCTCGCCAGGGATGTCCCATCGCCTTCAGCAAGAATCCTCTTGGGCCAAGTCAGTAAGATCCCACTTCCCCCTGATGTTTCCTCTCCAGTAATTTTCCATCCACTGCCCCACCCCCTGCTATAAAGTCCCACTCGCCCATACTGATTCCCACTTGAGCTCAATTCTACACTCAGGTCTCTCTTCCCCTATTGCAATAGGCCTGAATAAAACCTGTTTTCACCACTTTAACAGCTACCCTGCTCTGGTTTTTCTTTAATAACACACAGACTAGCCCTCTCTTTGCCTCTTTCTGTTTACCTAAAAGAAAGGCAGAGGTACACCTGTGTGGAGGTGTCCCCTCCCCTCCCTCAAACCGGAAGGGCGGAGTGACTGGGAATCACCCGAACCACTGGAGGTGACTCTAGACAGGACCCACAGACAGGAATCTGCCTGAGGGGTCTCACTGAACCCCCTTGCTCTTCCTTTAGACCTTTGTACAATGTGCTGCCTCTAGAAGCTCCCAGTCCTGTTCCTTTCTGTCTGTGACATCTCCACAATTTATCACTCTTGGTAAAAATGGCATCTAAGCTCTCAGGCCTAAACACTTCTCTGGGTCTTCGTTTTCTTTATATGAAGGTCTCCATGTGCACACAAAATATTAACATCAAATAAAATGAAAAATAGATATATAAATAAAATAAAATGTGTATGCCTTTTCTCCTGTTAAGCCGTCGTCAGTTTAATCAGTTTAATCTCCAAGGCCCCAGCTGAAGAACCTAAGAAGGTAAAAGAGGGGTTTTTCCCCACCCCTGCTCTTTAACAAGGGTGAAAATCAGCACAGGATGAGGAAGGGGAAGGGGCCAGCTAGATCTCCCAAAGGGAGTGCCATCCATTGGTGTGTTCCACCTTTGCTGCACAGAGATGCACAGAGATTGATGGGGCAGGGGACACTCCCCGCTGTACCCTTCCTGAGTGCTGTGGCTGGACTGAAAAGAAAATTTACAGCACAGCAGATTAATGAAAGAAAGGCCTAGATCCTACACGTGCTTGGGAGACTATAAATGAGGTTCTGAGAAATGACGAACCAGCCAGCCTCCTATATTTTGTTGCCAAAAAGACAAATTTGTGAAGCACTAGCAGGACAAAGACCCTCAGGTCTGGGTGCTAATTAGTGAGGAATCTAAACAAGTTTGGGCTTGGGGAATAAATTAGTAAAGGAGTCACAAGGCTTATTTATGATAAGATTCTCAGCCCTGGGTTCTGCACCCAGCTGTAGAGGTGCTCTCTCTCAGCCCCCCAGGCCAAGGAGGGCACCTTGCACTGGGGAGACCTGCGTCCTGCCTTCAGGGAGAAAAGACAGGGTGGGCGTGGCCCCCTCACACTGGCTGCGCGTCAAGGAACTGGAATCCAAAGTCACCAGAACGCCATCGTGGGCTATTTCGGGGTGGTCAGCCCTGGGCCCTAACAGAATCTAATGGCTGTTTGCAAACTAGACTCTTTCTTAAAGAGACTCTGATATTTGAAAGTGGGAATCGCTGTCCTGAAATGCATACTGTTGGTCCTGGGTGAGCTTCCGGGCTCCGAGGAGCCTGGAGCCTGGGGTTGATGACTGCACACCGCTGTGGCTGTGGCGGCTGATTGGCTGGTTTGAAAGTTTCTTTGACCATGGTTTGGTAAGATGGGTCTGCCACAAAAGACACGATCCTGGCATCTGTCTGTTGCCATTTACCAAGGTGATGGCTATTCCCAGAGTCTCATGCACTCATTTTGTGTGACTTTTTAAATTTGTCTAGATCCCCCAGGTTGAGTCCTTAAGGGTGGGGGCCCTGCCTTCTTCATCCCTTGGTCACATCCACAGATTATCTGCCCAGGGAGCCCCCATAAACTGCCACTGCCCACCACCAGCAACCCCCGACTAGACCAGGCCAATGAGACGCTCTCATCTAAGGCCCTGGAGACAGTGCTGTGATCAAAGGAAGCCCTGGTCGCTGTGGGAGAGGGAAGGAGCTGCACAAACGGGCTTTCTGGCCCTGGCTGCAGCCGTGGAGTCAGTTCCCGAATGTGATTTCCAGCTGCTCCCTCTGTCTTGACCACAGGCCACGTGGCAACGGGCGGAACCAGCCGGGAAGCCACGCCACTCTCCACAGCCCGTCTGTGATCTTAGTCTCCGGGTATCATAGGAACATCTGCAGGGCTCATTTCACCCTGCAGAGAAGGAGAAGAAAAACGCCACACACTGGCTTGCCGGTTAGCCAAGAAGGACTTTCCGCTGAGCGGGCCATTTGCTTCTGAATAACGATGTAAATGAAGTCATTCCGCAGCTGGAGCGCCTGCCGCCAGTGCCGCTGGGATTCGGAGACCTTGTGGTCTGGACCAGAGCCGAGGACTTCACAGCGAGCCTGCAGAACAGTCCCTGTCTGTCCTGAGACCCCTAAACACAAAAAAGTGGGGTGGAAGTAAAGCAGGGGAGATGTGGGCTCTGAAGAAGTGCTAGACCAGGCCCCTGGAGGGGCTAGCAGGTCAGGAAGATTACAAGTTCGTGTCCCTTCACAGCTTCAGGAAGGAAGGACCCACTCTTTGTCCTCCAAGAGGGAACATTAGTCCCTGTAAGACGTTCGTTTCTACATCACAGGCTTCTTCTTTGGTCCTTCTCCCGGGAGGGTGGGGTTCATTGGAGGTTTCTCCAATAGCAGAAACCTTGTAGCAATAGCAGAAACAGTAAATGTATGGAATTACATATCCTATGCGTCCCAACTATCAATCATAATATGCACAGTTAAATCAGCCACAATGGAGTAAAAATTGACTTTCTGTTGAACATGAAATGACAAAGTTATTGTCATATGGAGCAGCAACCAAAGAGTATACAACCAACAATTGGTAGAAAAAAGTATTTGGAATTATGTTAGACAGTTATTTAATAAAAACAGAATGTTAAGATGTGTCCGAAAATATGTAAATTTCCATGTTCTAATCCCCGGCACCTGAGAATGTGCCCTTGCTTGGAGAAGGGGTCTTGGCAGAGGTAACCACGCGAGGGATTTTGGGATGCGGTCGTCCTGGATTATCCAGGTGGGCCCTTGTCCAGTGTCCTCATACAAGACACACAGGGAAGACAGACAGAAGAGGAGGAGGCAATGCGACCACTCAGGCAGAGATCCACATGGTGCAGCCACAAGCCAAGGAGCAGCAAGGCACTCTGGGAAGCCACCAGAGGCTGGAAGAGGCCAGGACAGGCTATTCCCCTGGGCCCTGGTGGGCGTGGCCCTGCTGACAACTTGATTCCAGGCTCCTGGCCTTCAAAACTGTGAGAAAATAAATTTCTGTTGTTTTAAGCCACTAAATTTGTGGTAATTTGTCATGACAGCCACAGGAAACTGATACAGTCTGTTTTTTTTTTTTTTTAAGATTTTATTTATTTATTTTTAGAGAAAGGGGCAGGGAAGGAGAACGAGGGAGAGAAACGTCAATGATGTGCCAGAGAGATACGGATCGGTTTTCTCTCGCACAGCCCCAACTGAGGACCTGGCTGGCAACCCAGGCGTGTGCTCTGACTGGGAATCCAACCAGCGACCTTTCAGTCGCTGAAAGGTCGCAGGCTGACACTCAATCCACTGAGCCACACCAGCCAGGGCATTAATTTTGTAATTTGTTATTTCTGCTCTCATTCTAAATAAACGATCACTTCCATACCTAATTGTGGACTCAAAGCCTTGTATTCTTTCCCTAAATTTGTTTAAAGGCAATGGGAGATCATAACCCCAGTCCTGATCTGGGGATCTCTTCCCCTTCCTAGAACCATGTGAGTGAGAACCTAAAGAGCTTCGAGCAACAGCGACTGTAGACGGAATCCTTCCAGGTCACAACTGCGCCGTGACCCATTTAGAGTCAGATGAATCAGGAGACTTCCTTTCCTCCAAGCTGAGCATAGAAGCAGGGATGTTTTACTCCAGTCTCCAAGGTCAAGGCTCTTAGCTTTCTTCTCATTTCCATACTCAACCCCTTCAGAAATTCCACACTTGTCTTTACAAGCTATATGGTAGCAGGGCGCAGGTCTCCACTGTTTCAGAACCACCTCCCAAAGCTACCGGGTGTCTGACATCACCAGGAAAGGGGCGCTGACAGACGGTGCCACCCACCGACGGGATGACTGGGGCCTATTCCTGCTGAGGACGCTCTAGGACCAGCGTAGAAGTCACGCCTGATTTACTCGCAAAGAGGCAAGAGCAGCCACTGCCTGGGGCCCACCGTGGTGTTGGGGAGAGAGCAGGGCGCCGGCGTGAAGATCCAGAAAGAGCAAAGAAGGCGGACAGGAGTGGGCTGCAGGGGCTCGGCCCGGCCCGGGGCCGAGGCTGGCGGTGTCTGGCTGCTGCAGAGAAGAGGAAACGGCGCAGAGAGTTTTAGCCGCCTGCCCAGGGTCCCATACACCCCAGGCGGCAGAGCTGGCTGTGAACAGTCGGATGGGGGCCTGTGCCCTTAGCCACAGCTGCCACCTACCCCACTGCCCCGCTTCACTCCTCGGCCCCGGAAGGAGTCCCCGTGCTTTCTCTCCCACCCTGCAACCTCCCCTGACCCCAGCCTCTGCTCCAGGCTCCGCAGGCTCCTCTGTGTCTTGATCTCTTCCTCCCCACGACGCAAATGCACGACCCCGGGGGTTCAGCTTCCCCGCATCGAAACCCCTTGGGGGCTTCTCTGTCACAGGCTTCCTGGGCGCCACCCCCCCCACCCACACACACACACAGTTTCTGGCTCCAACGATCTAGGGAGCGGCAGAGAGTTTGCATTTCTGCCGAGTTCCTGGGTGACGCTGCAAAGGCCACGGCCACACTCCTAGTGCCACCGTCCCACTCTCGGGCAGGCCTGCTGTCTCCCACCCGCCAGGGCATGTGGGTCTTAGAAGCAGAGCAGCTAGAGATGAAAAGGGAGCACAGAGTTTCTAGAATTGGTTCTCCGTCCTCCACGAGGAAAGCAGGTCCCTAAGGCTCAGGGAGGTGCCCAAGGCCACTTCTGAAGTTCTGAGCATGTCACCGAAAGAGGTGACTAGGCTCCAGACAGAGGAGGTCACTCAGCCACCTCCTTGGGGGCTGCCCTGGAGGGGAGGGACTGGGCTGAAACAAACGAATCGGAGGAAGGAGGGGATTGGGGGGCCCCCCTGCACCCCCCCCAGCCTAGGAGGAAACACTGGCTTGGTTTCTGCCACGAGGAGGCCCCAAGGACACCGGAGGAAGGAAGTCGGGTGAGGAGGGTGAATGCGAGGCTTTCAGGAAAGCTGAGGGGAAATGGGTAGAGCTGGGTCAATACATTTATTGACTTTATCCCCACATTTACGGGCTCCCCAAACAGAGAGCCCGTTCAGCCGGCCGAGTTCAAACTGCACTAGCACAGCCAGAGGCTGTTTCGTGCCGCCCAGGCTGAACCGCGCGCGGACTGAACCGCTCTGCACACGCTGGCGTTGAACGTGTCAGCTGTGGCTGGGACACGCTGACAGGCGCCTACGGCCCCGCCCACTTTGTCCAGCTGAACAACCGTGCGTGCGTGCGTGTGCGTGTGTGCGCGCGCGCGGGTGTGTGTGGACGCCCCCTGTTCCCTGAGGACCCACAGCCCTCACTGCCCTACTTCCTCCACGACCCAAGCTCCCCTTGCATCCCCGAAGGGTTGCGTATTTGGCTTCGCAAACACAAGAACGTCGCACACTCCGAGTGTGACAGACATCTCCGCCCAAACCGGCACCTCGGGTGCTTCTTCGGGCTCCGCCAGGCTGGTGACTGATCTGATGCACGCGGCACATGGGCGGCAGAAATCCTGTTGTAAAACAAACAAAAGAACGTGTTCACCTCAGCTGAGCACGAAGCTCAAAGAAAAACTAAGTCATGGATTGCCAAAAAAAAAAAAAAAAAAGTGAATTTCCAGAGACCGTAACGGGAGGGGCCAATTTATCTGCAAGTGGAAACCAAACCGGCTTAGCTGGGCTTGAATGGACATTTTGGTGGGTGAGCAGCGCCCTCTGTTGGCTCCTTTCAGGAAAACAGGCTTTGTTTTCCCTGCGAGTTCGATTTCAGGAGCGAGCTGCGGATTGAGGTCCTGGTGGGGAAGCGCCAGTAGCTTGGAGGGGTTGTCGGGGTGTTTGTCCCCAGGGTGCCCGCTTTTTCACCCCAACACCCGTGGCAGCCACCCATTTCCCAGGCCCTGCCTCCCTAAGTCTATTTTCTCAGGCTGCTCAGAACTCCCGGCCTTGGGCTTCTGTCGGATCGCTGTGCGCAGGGACTCCCGGCCACAAACAAGACTGAAGAGCCTTCTTCCCCGCCCTGTTACTGTTCCAAAGACGAAAATGGGCAACTTTGGGAGACGTGACCCAGTCTTTGTTGTCTGGCCAGAGGCTCCGAACGGGAAAGAGACTGGGGAGCAGGAAGAAGGGAGGAAAGAATCATGTATCACAGAAACAAGGGGGGAAATGCTTCTAGAAGGTTTCCTCAAATTAGAGCCATAAACAAACTGAACTAACAAGCACAGTAGCAACAGACTCATAGATGGCGAGCAGGCGGACAGCTCTGGGTTGGGGGAGGGATTGAGCAAAATAAATAAATAGAAAGAGCTAATGGAAACTGACAACAGTGTGGTGACTGCAGGGGGGAGGGGTGGATGGAGGAGGGAGAGGGTATGGGGGATAAAGGGTGTTGGACAAAAGAAAAGAAAAAAATTAGAAGTATAGGTAGCAATGACTTTACAGCAACGGGGCACGAACATTTCAGAAAGGCATCAAGCATCTTGAGAACCAGACTCCTTTTTCCTAAAACTTCCCCAGTTCCCCTCCCGGGCGGGGGGGGGGGGGGGGCGGCTCGCGGCGCTCTTTAATACATATTCACTCTTCCGCGATGTCATCGCATCATGAACTACGGAAAGCGGCCTGGCCAAATTCCCTTTCACCGGATGAGCACTCCCGCCGGCATGAGTGAGCCCTATCTGCCTGGATTAGAAACTGAAACATCCGAAGAGCAAAGACTTGCTCTTAACACTTTCCTCTGCGCTTCAAGATCCCTCAGGCCCCGCTCTGCAGGAGAGCCACAGCCGGCCTTCACCAACAGAGGGCGCCCTGCAGAGGCCTGCCTGCCGGGCCGGGGAGACGGAAGCACGGACAGAGCCACGGCCCTGCCTAAATCTTGGAGAGAGTGTGCCGGCGCCACTGGGTGACTCCACAGTGGACCCTCAGTGTCTTCACGTGAGGCCCACGCATGGGAGGTGGTTTGCAGCTTTTTTTGTGACCGAGGGCACCTGAACTCTAATTTAAAAATGAATGAACAAAAGAGGGAAGGGATAAGAAAATGTTCACACCTATTATTCAGACTCATTAACACTCAGGTGAGATTTTGCTCTTCCATGTCCCACTGCCCAACAACTGCCAACCCAGGCAGCTTGGGTGACGTCCCTAAAGCCCTAGCATGGAAACCGACACCCCTGAGCTCCGTTCAAATTTGTGCCAAGTCGAACCTGCTTAAGAATCCCTTATTTTTCCACAGTAACTTCCATCATTGCAAACGTTTTCTCACCGGATACCGGCAGTTCCCCTGGGCGCGAAGTGGACTGGATGTTATTCCCAGTCCTCGGCTGATGGGAAGGAGGGTCAGAGGGATGAAGGGCTGTACTCGATGTTAGCAGAGAGTAAAGTCACAGTGCCACATGCAACGCTACAGACCAAAGCCAACGAGGGCAAGTCGCTGGCTCAGGAAGACGGTCCAAGTCCCACGCCTGGGCGGGGCCTTTCCACGCCACCGTCATCATTTCCTGGTTTTCCATACGCACTTGCGTCTGTCCCTGGACTTCCCGCCCTGTTTCATCCGTCTGCCTAGGCAGCACTAGCCACGCTGTTTTAACTGCAGAAGCTGTATTAGATGATTCAACGCCGTGTGGACACCCCCATACCTTCTCCTTCGGTGTTTCCTGTCTAGTCTTGATAATTTCTTTTTCCACGTGAAATTGAGCATCAACTTGGCCAGCCTCTTGACCAAAACTTGCTGCTGGTGGGTTTTTTAATGGGATCAAGATAAGTTTATAAATTTACTGATGGGGTAATAGTATGTTGATGATGTTTGAATTCTTTCATTCGAGAACCGGGAATATATTCCCATGTGTTTAAGGCTAATTGTATATCTTTCAGAGAAGTTTTCTTGTTTTATTCATTTAGATTCTCACATTTCTGATTAAATTTATTCTTAAGTGCTTAATATTTTTATAGCTATCGTTCATGGAGTTCTCCTCTAATTGGTTATTATTTATTTACATGGCTATTTATTCTTTTAATAAAATAAAACACTTTTATTTTAGAATAAGTTTAGGTTTACAGAAAAGTTACAACATAGTACGGAGGTACAACTCACCCCCCTCACCCAGCTTCCCGAGGGTGGCTGGCTCCCATTCCACGTGACCTGTGTCCAAACTGAGAAACCGATGGTTCTACTTCACTGTCAAAATCCAGACTCTGTTCAGACAGCACTAGTTTTCCCGCTGCGTTTAGTGGTCGTGTGTCCCTAGTCTCCCGACTTGAGACAGGATTTCCGTCTTTGTTTTCCATGATCCTGACAATTTTGGGGAGCACGACTCAGGCATTTGGCAGAATGCCCTCAGTTTCAGCCTGTCTGGTGTGTCTCTCAACGAGCTCGGGAACGTGGGCTTGCCGTAAGCACGTCCCAGTGGGGGCGTGGGTTGGTTTTGCACCTGTTATTTTTACATGCTGCTCTGTTGTTGAATTCTTTGTTTGTGTTAGTGTTATCCCTGATTCACGCTTCCAGTGATGTTGTCCTGTCAGCCACACACACAAAAATGATGGTTTTACTTCTTCATTCCCATTATCCTGCCTCTTGTTGTTTCCATCCCTCCCTGGAAGGACTGAACCCTGAGGGGAGTGGACGCAAAAGGTAAAGGAGAACCAGACCTGATACAGGATGAGAAGGTTAAAGCTGAGGGGTTTCAATGGTTCAGGAGGCTAAGGAGGAAAGGGAGGGGCGGTGGGCTGGCTTGGGGAAATGAAATTACAATTTATGTAATGAACAGGGCAGAGCACAAAGGAAAGTCCAGCTGGCTGCCCCCTCCGTTAGAAACACTGGTTCCATTCCTGCAGACACTGCTGTAGTCCATTTGGGACCTCACAGGACTCCCATGGGTTGATGTCCATTCACCCATATCTGAAAACCACACTCGGACATCCAAGGAGGCCCCATTTATGGAGGGACAGGCTCCTGCAGAGCCCTGTCCCTCCCACGGCTGTATCTACCCATGAGCTGGGGAATCACCCCTCCCCTCAAAGCCTTGGTCTGCACACCTGCAATCCAGGCTTAGAAAGGAAAGAGCAGGCACCTGGGGCCTTGGTAGACCGAGGGGGAGAGGGTGGGGGAAGTTTGGGGCAGGGGAGGTCAGGTACATGCTCCTGCAGCAGCCTTCAAATCACCTGCCAGAGAGCATCCACAAGAAGCAAAACTTCAGGATTCATGTCAGGGAGCACAAAAGGCCTTGAGCCACCCACTGACCCACTTTCTCTCTGCAGGGGCTCAGAGGCCAGACAGTGACTCTGATTTGGAGGCAACTGTGAACCTCGTCCCAACTTTGCCATTAGTCAGTGGCTTTGTGTTCAAACCATCATCCTTTGAGCCTCTATGGTTCATTAAAAAAAAAAAAAAAAAAAAAAACCACCTGAGGCTGTTGGGTAATACTTTCCCTCTCCCCACAGAAAAGGAAACTCACGTTAGATCACTGAAGGCATTTGCCAGCAAGAGGACCTGTGCAAACTACATTTAACAACAGCCACAAAATCAGGACTATTTGCATGAAGACAATAAAACAAGCTCAAGTTCAGGGCTTTGCTACTAACGTGGTGAGGGACCAAGGGGGTTCATCAGTACCCTGCAACTCAGTTTCCCCTTCTGCAAAATCAGGGGCTTGACCTGAGGGCTTTTCTATTTACTTGTTAGCAACACCCAATTTCCCCTAGAACTCTAATCTAAAGGAAGATGTAAATCTGCAGTATAAATGCTTGCTTGTAAACCGCTTCAAATGTATATGGGATTATATCACAAAGTAAGGAAACAGGGACATCTGCATACTTATTTTGGTTGCGCTATAGCACGAAGCTTCTAATCGGTACAAGGAAATGTTTGCAAATACTCACAGCCTTTACTGTCTTTTACTTTTTTGTTTTTTCAATTTTGTCTTTTTTTGTTGTTGTTTGTTTGCTTGCTTGTTTTCAGTAATTGCCTTATCAATGCCGGGTGCTCCTTAACTAGGGCAGAACAGGGTTAAATTTGAGGTCATCATAAAACAAAACAAACCCCGAAGCTAGCTAATCAGGCAGCTTAAGTTAATACATCTGAGTGTGTCAATTATTTTATATGCATTTTAATGGCATTTTTTAAATCACAAGTTTAAATGTTTTTTAAATGAAATTGGAACAAAATATTTGAACAGCCCTGGCAGCCCCTCCGCAGAGCCCTGGTTTCACAGGGCACCCGACATGCACTGGGCCAGCTGTTCCCTAAGACGTGCTATGGTCTCAGAGCAGGTGGTCCCTGCCTCCCCCGCCACCCCACCACGACCCCCACCTCTGCCCCTGTATTCACTCTACAAATATTTAGTGAGTTCGTGTTGTGAATCTCCCCAAATCTGTGCGCACCCCCACACAAGAATGTCACCCTTGGGACAGCTACACTGCATGCTGTATCAGAGATGGCTAGCTCTCTTCTCAGTGATGGGGCAGCCCACTGGGTGAGTTACCTGCTCCTGGGCTGTCACAGAAGATGACAGGTCTTCAGTCAGTCTGCTAACAGACAACTGCTGAAGACAAGAGGTCTTTTTGTACCCCCCCCCATGTGTTGGCTGAACTCGGGGACCAGCTCTTTAGTCAGGCAACGTTCCTGGCAGAACCAGCCTTCTCCCTAGAGCTGTGGGAAATACATGGGCAAGTGAGCCGCCTGCCGGCATTGGGTCCATTGGGTTTTTCTTCAAGATGCTCTGGATAACGTTGTAGTTTTTTTTTTTTTTTTAAAGTTTAATGCCCTATTCAGAAAACTTGGAGTCCTCTCAAAATGCTCCAAAGATGGACTAATAGCAGGGCACAGCCTTTGTAAACCTGGAGAATAATGTGTTGTCAAAGGAACTTGTTCTTTTAAAAGCCTTCTGTCCCTTTAGAAACAATCCTCAGAAGCCCCACTCAGCTGAAGGTAGAATATTTAATTCTCCAGACTCTGAAGAGAATGTCAATGGGAATTCAGGTGATATCGTTTGGGCTCTGTGACGTGTCTTCCTAACAACTCACTAGGTTAATAGTCTCAAGGTCAGGGGTAAGTAGAATAAACAAGCTTGAGAGTTCTTATCCAATAGGTGGCGCTGTCCCCTTTCCCAGGAGCACGAACAGGTCCTGGAGCTGGCGTAGGACTGCCCCTCCATCAGATGCAATTCAGATCTGCTGTTGGGAACAAATTAAACTGACTGGAGAGGCCTGTAGGAGGATGAGGTAGATATACTTATCACAGAAGTGTGGGAATTAAGCTAACGACTTTATCAACTCTCCTGACGCTAAAGAAAATCAAAGCATGAAGCTGGCAAAGCAAACTACTCCAAATTCATGAAACCATTCCTGGAAGTTTTATAACACCTTTTACTGTGGTTAATGTAGTCAAGAATGACAAAATGGTTAGAGCTGTTTAATAAACTGCTTGCTATCTTTCTGAAGCTTGGAAAGAATGATTTGAGAGTGTGTGCAGTTCTCGTCCCCATCCACCAGGGGGCATCAAAGGCCTACAAACTGCCTTCCAAGAGCCCTTGGATAGTTTTAATCAGGAGGAAGATGAATAAGGTGGGCTGTCCTGATCAGAGTAAAGTAAATGGGCCCTGGTTGCGTTACCTGACTTGTCTTGTGGGCGTCTATAGAAGAATGAAGCATCTAGGTGTTGAGGAAGCAGCTGCTGGGTGTTCAGGGCAGGAATCTGTGGTCCCCTTACTGCAGCCATGCCAGTCACAAGACTCGGATCGGTGGTTCTCATCGCTGCCTCTCCGTTCCAAATGTCATCCTCCTGTAGGGATTCGGAAGGCCCTCTCGGGATCAGCTGTCCACCCCTGGATCACTCAGCCCTGGGCAGGGGACATGTGTCACAAAATGTAGACGTGGCTACTGAGTCCCAACACAAAGAAGCCAGAAAACACAGGTTCTAGTTTCATCGTCTGACCTGTCCTTTAACATGGGCCGTTTGTTATTGTTCCCCTTACTGTGTAGGGCTGAGTGCTGACTCAGAGCAGAGAAGAGGTACCCTCTGCCTCTGAACTGCATTCATTCATTCATTCATTCACTCATTCATTCGTAGAGATGGGGGGAGTAGGGAGAAAAACATTGATGTGTGAGAAATACATGGATTGGTTGCCTCTCGCACATCCCCAGCCAGGGACCTGCCCCGAAGCCCAGGCATATGCCCTGACAGGGAATCGAACCAGCGACCTTTCACTTTGTGTGAGGACGCCCATCCCACTGAGCCACACCAGTCAGGGCTGAACTGTGTACTTTTATTATGACCTAAGTTGGTGAGCTTTGTTTTTGATTCACATCATTCTTCTAGGCTGTGACGTCACCTCGATCTCCTATTTCAGCCACTCTGGCGGGAGACTTGGTTGCCAGATCATTACGCCCCGAATTTTCTTTTGTAGCATCTGAACTACTGCCCCAGCCTGCCAAAATCTTTCCCATTTTCATTCTATTACCCACGATAGGAGAAAGCTTTGCCAATACTATTTTTGGCTATTAATTTAGCAAAGTTTTGTTTTGTTTAAGAAACTGAGTTTGGCAGGAGAGTTAGATAATAATAGTCAGTGAGCTACCCAGGGAAATGATAGGAAATGTGTAAGAGACCTAGAAATACCACTTCTAGGAATGTATTATGCAGAAATTCTTAGAGCTATCAACACAGATTGGAATATTTAGATTTTTTCTCATTTCTTATAATTGCAAAAAAAATTACAAGCACATTTACCATCCAACAGTATGGAAATGCTTAAATAAATCTTGATATATTCATTTAATAGATTTTTGCCACCAATAAAAATTTATTTACAAAGACTTCAAGATAGAGGAAAATATGCATTATGTAATATATTGAATGTATATATAATTCATATAAATTTAGCAGAAACATCAGGGCTGTCAATAATGTTTTGATTTTTCTTTCTTTTTATTTTTAATAGAAAAGAAACAGAAAGAAATACACCACATGTTACCTGTGTTTTATCTCTAGGTCATGATATTTGGTGATGTAATTTTTTATACTTTTCTACATATTTTTTCATTTTTAGAATGAGCATATGTTTCTTTCCTGAGTTTGTTTTTATTGTTGTTGGTTGTTTGTTTGTTTAAGAAAGTTTGTTTCAGGACCATTCTCCGCTCTTGACCATTGATAAATTCTTTGCATTTTCACATCTGAGGAAAAATCTTTTAAAAAATATTTTATTTCTTTTTAGAGAGAGGGGAAGAGAGGCAGAAAGGGGGAGGTACATCAGTCAGTTGCTTCCCGCACACCCCCAACTGGGGACCTGGCCTGCAGCCCAGGCACATGCCCTGAGGAGGAATCCAACCGGTGACCTTTTGGTTTGCAGGCCAGTGCTCAGTCACCTGCTCAGTCCACCGCACCACACCAGCCAGGGCTGGAACTTTTATTCTTTTAAACTGTAAGAAGGCCCAGGGTTCCCTCTGCTCCGTCCCCCTCACGCATCTGTTACAGTGGAACCAGCCCGAAGGGGACATTTAGAGTGTCCTGTTGAGTCACGGTGCAGCGCGGGGACCACCTGGGCAGGAGAGCTCCGGAGCACCACGTCCGAAGCACCACATCCTGTCTGACACACGGGCGCCATCCGAGCCCCAGAGATCTGCGGAGTGGTGGGAGGCCTGACGGGAGGCTCTCCCGAATGCGAGGCCTCTACTTCAGAGACCTCCATCGCCAGTAAGCGCATTGCCTGCTCTGTGGCTCAGCTACCAGCCTAACCACTGGAGAAGGGGCCTGGCCGCCCCACACGTGAAGGTCCTCTCTTAGAAAGTCCCAGGTGACCTCGGTCACTGACCGCTTGGGTGACCCTGCTATTCTGTTCCAGCCCCCTAACCCCCGCTCGGCCCCAGGAAAGGTGGAGCCCCAGGTCGGCCGCTCTCTGGGACCTCCCTGGGTGGCCAGAGCCTGCTGTGCCCCCACAGGACCTGTGAGCAATGAACTTTTCACAGTTCCCTGATGGTTGTTGCTGAGGTGGGCCTTGCAAGCGTAACGAGAACAGCGAGGGACGGCCGGCTCCGGCTGCTGGGGACATGCCTGCAGGTTGGGACGACAGGAACTCCTCTGTCATTGGTGTCCCTGCCTGCAGGCTCCACCTCCTCATTTTCTGCGTTCATCACGTGAGTGGCAGAAAGAGCATCACCTGCACTCAGACCTAGTGGGGCCTGGAGCTGTGCCACCGGCCAGCTCTCAGCCCCTCTGCCCTGGACGGAACCTGATGTCGTGGGGATTCAGGTGAAAGGGTGTCTGCGTGGCTCACCAGAGAGCCGAGCTTTGCCTCAGTTTCCCTACCACTGTCACTCAACCTCTGTACAGAGATTGGACCTTGGGGCCCCAGCCTCTTTGGCCACTGTCCTGAATTGCCAGGTATTGCCAGGGGCCCGTTACCCTGTCACCTTTCACTCCCTGCCCCGGCTGCTCCAGATCACCAGCACCCAGAGGTCCCCTGGGCCTGTGCTCCCTGCCAGACTGGGCCACCTCATCAGTGTCACTTTGCCAGCCTTTACCCTCCTCACCTGTGTTGCTCCTTCTTCCCCACCTGCCTATGGAATCGGGGATCCAGGACACGGGCCCTGGCCCAAGCTCCCCCTGCCTCTGTGAAGGCTGAGTATTGTGGGCGCACCTGGCTGTAGGAGAGCTGGGGGGGAGAGGGGGGAGCCCCTCTTAAAATGCGTTTTTTATTATAAAACCAGAAAGTAAAAATTTTAATTTTGTCACTTAGGAAGAATAACCTTTACCACCTCATGTCTTACAATTTCTTCTAGTCTTTTCTGTTGCTATGTCGTTTTTATAGTAATAGTAACCATAGAGTCGATTTTTGTAGCAGTTGGAACTACTTAAATATCCTAGAATGAAATGGTACTCTTTCTTCTCTCCCTCCCTGCACACCCTGTTGGACTCCTGGTGACGAAGGTAAGTCCAGGTGGGAGCAGGAGCAGTGCCCACTCACTCCCATCGCCACCAATGGCAGTTCCTTGGTGTCACCGACCAGCTGGCCCACGGCCTCCCTGCAGGTGGGCCTCCGGTACCCGCACTAGTTGCCTTTCATGGGCGAGGAAACCTCATATTCAACGACTTTTTTGTGGCTTGCCCATCAGACCCGGCAACAAGAGGCGGGGCCGTACTGATGCCATGCCTTCCGAGCCCTCTTTTCTGTGTCCCCGTGGTCAGTACCGGGGCCACAGGATCGGACAGCCATCCCCTCGGGGTCTGATTTCCAGTGGGGAAGAGTGGTGGCCAGGGAAGGAGCCGGAGACCAGAGCGGCAGCGGGAAGAGGCAGCTGCGTGGGCGGCTCTCACTGAGCGTCTGCGGGGCTTCCTGCAGGACTTCGGAGGGGCTGGCCTGTGTTCCCACAGGGGGTCACTTTCCTGTGCCTTCCCAGTGGGCCACCGGTCAGAGGGGCAGTCCTGGGCCCACCCAGGGGAGCAGGGTCTGCCTTTCTCCGGGCTCTGCGCGCAGGGAGCGGGTGGGGAGAGGGCGCATGAGGGGCCCAGCAGGGCGCAGCGGAGTCCCCGGGCCCGCAATACGACAGGGACTTTGGCACCAGCCGCCTTCAGGCCCCGCCGCCAGTCTCCGCTCAGCCCCTCACAGATGTTCTCCTTAGGTTTCTAGGTGACTGTTCATTCTTTTTCTCCGAAAAGAAGGAAGAAGTATCCTGAACTGCACCGCTCTCGGCGCCCACCCTCCGAGAGCTCTGCGTGAACCACACGGAAGCGCTGCGCAGAGGCCCTAACTGGATGCGAGGCAGGCGGCTCAGGCTGCAGCCCAGCACGGCGTTCGCTGCTTCCTGCACCAGCCTTTCCTGGCGGCTACTGAGTGCTGGACAGGGTGTGGCCGGGTCCCCACAGCTTTCTGGGGACTGGGCGCCGAGGAAAAGCAGGGGGCCGGCGCCAGGCCCAGCAACCCCCGTAGACGCGCAGGCAGCTACGGGCAGAAAGAGGAAGACGAAGTCCCTGCAGGGCTGGTGAGCGTCATTCTGTCGCGAAGCCCTTTTTTTCCTACCTGCAGAACCTCGATACTCCGTGGACACCCCCATGTAAATAGACAACCGAGTGGATCCCAAGTGCCCGCACAGCCTGAAGGCAGAGATTGGGTGAGCGGGGCCGATGAAGGTTTACTGCGTTAAGACGAGGACGTGTGAAACTGGACGCAGCATGGAAACAAGCATCACGGCTTTTAGGCAACAATAATTCCCTTGTGCGGGCAGGGAGGGCGACGAGCTTCTTCCCAACCACGGAAAGGACCACCCACCACCGCTGCTTCACAATTTGCAGGCTCGCTTTCTGGACAGGCCACCTAAAGGGAAACTGTGTGAAATTGGGTTTTAAGTGGCAATTTCTCTCCCTCTCTGCAAATTAATATTTGCCTTAAACACAAATATTTAGATGTACACCATCTATTAATTCTCTAGTGTTATAATTACTTGCTTTTCTTTCTTCTTTTGAAAAGATGATAGTAAAGAAAATCTGCTCTTTTTCAATGTCCTTATGTGATAAAATAAAGAGCCCCCCACACTGTGTATATTTTTTAATTTTTTATAAAGATTTTATTTATTCATTTTTAGAGAGAAGGGAAAGGAGAGAAAAAGAGAGGGAGAGGAACATCAATGTGGGGTTGCCTCTCATGCACCCCCTACTGGGGACCTGGTCTGCAACCCAGGCTTGTGTCCTGACTGGGAATCGAACCAGTGATGCTTTGGTTTGCAGGCTGGCACTCAGCCCACTGAGCCACACCATCCAGGGCTGTTTTTTTTTTTTTTAATTTTTATCATTCTAATATCTTTCTAATATTCTTTTTCTTTTTATCATTCTAATATTCTTTAAATTTTTATTATTCTAATATCTTTAAACATAACTGCCTCTTTCTCTTACAGGAAATCAACCCCCTGCCCCCCCCCCCCAAAAAAAAATGGAGAAACAGCAACTCCACCTGTGATGGAATGAATTGGGCCATAGAACGAAACAGTCCTGCTCAAGTGATCGCAACTGCAGCATTTGGGGGGGAGACTGCCAGATGCCCTGCCGGTCAAACACAGGTGCGGGCAGGCGGTCAGAGAGATGGGTACGGGCATCAGCGGAGCCAGCTGCGGGCCTCGGAGGAGCTGGGAGTGTGACTCTGGGAGAGGGTTCCCTCAGACCCCTGCTTGCAGCAGGCAGCCCGGTGCTGAGCCAGGGTGGAGGCGCGAGTCTCCGCGTTGCGGGAACAATCCTGCAGCGGCCGCATCCGCTGCTGCAAGGAAACGCAGCTGAGCTAGTCCCCACCCACATAAGCCTGAGTCTTAAGAAACTGCACAGTGATCCGGGAGAAAATCTGCAGGTCCTGTGCGTCAGACAGCACTTGCTGGGAAGCAAACCACCCCAAACATAGTCGCCTGAAAGAACACCTGTTTTATCTGCTAAGGATCCTGGGGGTCAGCTGATTGTGCTGGGTTCAGATGGACGGTTCTTCAGGTGGTCTCGCCCGGGGTCACTCCTGAGGCTGAAATCTTCCTGCCTGCTTGGCCGGGCTGGTCCAGGAGAACTCCAGCCTGCCTCGAACTTTCTCCGTGCCAATGTGCAGGACTACATGTCAGTACAGCAGTGCCTTCCAAGTTTTCAGAGAAAAAAAATGACCAAAAATTATGGCTACAGAAAAATGTTTTTAAATGTATAAGAATTGAGGGAATATCGTTTCCATAGGCTCTCTTTGAATGAACCACTAAAAGGTGAAGTTTAGCCAATTGCTAGGGGCTGGATTGTGCCCATCCCCCTCCTAAATGTTCATAGCTTGGAGTCCTGGTCCCCAGGGCCTTGCAATGTGACCATTTCATGGAGACGGGGTCTCTAAAGAGGTAACTGAGTTAAAATGAAGTCCTCGCTGTGGCCCTAATTCAATGTGGCTGGCATCCTTCCTTACAAGGAGAGAAAATTCGGACACAGACACGCACAGAGAGACGACCATGTGAGGACACAGGCAGAAGCCTGCAAGCCAAGGAAGGAGGCCTCAGCAGGAACCGCCCTGCAGACACCTGGACCTGGGACGTCTGTTCTCCAGGGCTGTGCGACAATACACTGTTTAAGCCACTCAGTCTGCGGAATGCGGTGATGGCGGCCCTAGCAAACTAACACAACAGCCAAGAGTAATGACTGAGATTCATGAGAAAAGAAATGGGATAAGCATGCAATTATTTCACCGTTGGACTAAGTCTAACAGGCACGTGGGTAAGATGCAATACAGCAGCAGAGCGTGTGCAAGTGTATAAATCCAGCTTCAGAAGACCCATGTCCAATCCTCCAAGGAACTGTTAGGTTGGGTGAGCCCCCTGGTTTCTTGGGGCCACGCTCGGCTCCATGGTGATGAATGACTGTCCAAGTGGCCTTTGGAGAATCGCAGGCTTTGGGATAAGAGCCTCAGGGACTCTCAAGAGGATGAGGAGGTAAGTGTTTGGGTTCTGGGCCCTTTCCTCTTCACCCACAGCCCCACGGGCTCCTCGGTAAGACTCCACCGGGAGGGAGTTTGCCGTGACCGCAGTGCCCGAATAGCAATAACCTGGCTCATCTCTGAGTTCCCTTCCAGGTCAAAAAGCTGTTAGCGTTTTAAGGTTCGTTTCATCCCACTAACATCTGAAACAGGTAAGGACATGATGGTTTATGTGGAATCTGGATGAAACTACCCACACTCTCAGCCAAGACTGCGCCTCCTCTCAGGACGGGCCTGCCTGGGATGTGGGTGCCACCACTGAGCAGGGGGAGCAAAGAAGCTGAATGGGGAGCGGATCTGGGCACTGGGTCCCCGGCTCTGGGGAGGCCTCAGAGGAAGAGCTCAGAGTGACAGGAATAGGCTCCTTGGGAGGCATTTGTGCCAAAGCGAGTCTTTGTGGTTGTCACTCTTCCGCCTCCTTCTGAGCAAATGGCTGGGGCCTCCCCACCAGGCCTCATTGGACCCAGGACTTCTCCTTAACAGACAGACAGTGAGTCACTCCTAAAAGGCTGATCCAGACTTTTTCCTTCAAGAGCTTCATGAAAGGCAGCATTCCTGCCTAAAGGTACCCTGCATGCTTCCCTGTCTAGGGTAGAAGTCTTTTCTCTCCTGTCAGGACCTCGGGAAAGCCTTTGTTGGCATGTGGGGGAGTTTCCAAGCTGTGGGCTTGTGTGGGGGAAGGAGGGACAGACAGGGAGCACAAGTTGGAATTGTCTTCCCCTGGGACTCAAGTTCCGTATGGCAGCGGTTTCCCTTCCAGGAAATGTCCGACAAGTTCACAGACCACCGCAGGCTTGCAAACCAATTGTTATAAAGGGACTTCCAGCCAGGCTGGAGAGGGAAAGGGAAACCCTGAGGCCATTCTCCAAACAGAAACAGAAAAACAAGTGGTACTCCACAGGGCAAGGGGGCTGAGCATCAACCTGTTTGCCGGGAGCCGGGGAGCTGAGAGGCTGCAGGAAATGGCCAGGGGCGCTGCAAAGCCTCCAGAGGAAGGCAAGCATTAGTCTTTAGAAGGCGAGCATCAGTCTTTCTTTGGAAGGCGAGCATCAGTCTTTCTTTGGAAGGCAGCCAGGGCAGCCGAGGTCAAGTTTACTGGGTTTCTAATGGCTCCTCCGAGACCCAGCAGCCTTGGACAAGAATGACTGGAGCAGACGGTCGCCTGACTGAGTTCCCACCGCATGACTTGGACGTGCTTTTTGTGTGATTTAAGAGCCTTGGCATCTCTGAATGAGGAGGCTGCACAGCTGGCCCGCGAAGCTCCTGCAGTTTGGGGTTTGGAAAATCCTCTGCAGAGAGAGTCACGGCAGCCCTGAGTCGTGACCAGGGCCAGAGGTCACTCGCCTGTCACCAGGGTGGCAGGGTCGCCTTCCAAACGGGTGGGAGCATGGGGCTCGGTCCCTTCCCGAGGCTCGCTGACATTTTCTGGGTGGCCTGAGCCCAAGCAGGGCTCCCAGAGGACACGTCACCATGTCTGTTCACTGGGGACCAAGAGGAGGACAGTTCTCGGGACGGTCCATGTAGGTCCCACACTGTGTCATGGAGGATTTGGTTCTAACAGACCCCGGAGGTTGGTTCCAGTTTCAACTCCCAGCAGAGCCAGAGACCTCCACTTCCGGTCTTCTGGGACCCGTGCTCTGGCAGTGTGCCAGTGTTGGGGACCAGGGTGTTCTGCTCACCCCTTCCTCCTATTTAGAACATCACCCAGTGATTCATTTATGTCTTCATTCATTCAACAAATGCTAAGTAGCCACTGGGTATAAAACCACAGCAAGGGCCACAACCGCAGAGAGGACATGGTCAGGTGCTGTGCCAGCCACGGTCATGACAAGACCATTAGGTCACTGTCTGCACAGAGAGAAGGATGTGGTGAGGGCAATAGATGTTTGTTTTCTTTTTTTAACTTAACACTCACATGGTCCCTCCGATGCACAGGGCACTGTTACAAATGTTAACGCATTTACTACCTCCTCACGGTCCCATGAGGTAGGTAATATCCATACCCCATTTTACAGATGAGGAAACTGAGGCACCAAGACAAAGTAACCTGTCCAAGATCACGCAGCTGGGAAGGGCTTCACTCGGGCCGTCTAGTCCTAACGCCCATGCCGGTGAGTGTTACACCACGCTGCCTCCTGAGCAGATAAACGCAGACCCACGGATGATGCTGCCCGGAAGCGTGAGTTCAGTGCTCGAAAAGCACTGGGTGGATTATTCACATAGGTTTGGAGTCAGGGTGCACCTCTTTGAGGAGGCCACAGAAAGGAGGAAGTCTTTTCCTTCAAAGAGAATTTGCAGAAGCAAGTGCCCTCAGGTGCCGTGAGAAATTCACACTTTGGTGACAAATTCACGGAGGGGTTGGGGGGGGAGGTGAGGTTGGTGGGCAGGCAGAGTCAGGCCAGATGCAGGTTCCTTTGGTGGTTCTCAAGGTCAAGTGGGAAAAGCAGGTCTATCTTCAAGGAACCAGGCACATGAAATAGAATGATCATGCAGGGAAGTTGCACATTTTTATTTTGAAAAGGGCTCCATTGCACATTGCACATGTCCTTGATCGTCTCAAGCACCTTGGAAGGAATCGGCCCCTTGCGCCACCACCCCACCCACACCTCCCTAACACCCACTGCTTCCCCTCTGTGTCTGCCGGCAGAGCCTCAGTGAAGCTCTGGGAAGCCACGTGTCCAGCCTGTGCGAACACTCCTGTCCTGGTCCCCCCCCCCCCATGGCACAGACAACCACACCCACTGTCTTGGCCACTCAGACATCCATGGAAACTCCCTGGGGGCTCTGGGAAGCTTTTCCCAACAAGAGGGAAACGCAGCTCCTGGCTGGGTGATAAAGAGTTACAGTTAGTGGTTCTGCTGGCAGGCAGGGACCAGGACGCTCCCTGTACTCTCCAGCCACTCTGTCTGAGTGATCGTTGTTGACCCTGGGTCTGTACCCAGGGCAGGAGGGCAGGACAGCGCAACAGAAAGCAGCCCCTTGACAGGCTCCAGGCCATTACTTCGTAAGGGCCTCATTCCTTACAGAGAACTGGAGAGGTCAGAAAGTTTACCCTCTGCCTTCCTTCCTCAGGATGCCCACCTAAACAATTCACACTGCTTGACAAACGACTCCTGGGAAGCCTGAGGGCATGTTCCCACAGCAGCCAGGTGTGCCCAGATTAACAGTAATTATGTCTGGAGAAAGAAGCTTGAAAGAACTATGGGTGTGACTTTTGGCACACGGAATGGAATGAAATCAAATATAAAACACCCTACTCAATCCAAAACCCACAAAGGTTTTTAGCCTATTGACAAAAGTCCTTGTAGCCTGGACTAGCGAGAGACTGAGATGACTTCAAAGGTGAGAAGAGTTTGGGGCCCCCAGCTTTCTGCAAGAAGGAAGCAGGCAGTGAAGTTCACCCAGACCCTAACCCGGACATGCTTGTCCTCTTCAGAAACGTGCCAGGGAATGATGCAAAAGGAATTTCTCTCAAAGATCAGGGCCGAAGGCCATGAGGAAAACGAGACTGGGAACTCCTCCCAGAGAGCAGAGCTGGGGTCCAAACAAGGAACTTTCCCCATGTCCAGGGTGGGGAGACCTGGCAACATTTGCCTGGGGGATTTCAGAATCGCTCTGGACCAGTAACTGCTATGGGCTGCCCATTCTTCCTCTGTATGAATGGGAATATCTACTCTGATTGTCCTTCACCCTTCCTCTCCAAAATGTGCAAGGCAGTTAACTAACCTTTTGGTTCACAGAGCTCTGCATCCTACTACTTGAGGGACTCCTTGTGGTAGGCAGAATTTTAAAGCTGTTCCCCCAAGACTTCTGCCCCCTGGCTGTTCAATGAAATGCTAATCTCGTTACTGCTGTCAATGGTCTTACAAGATGCGATTAAGATCATTGCTGGCCTTACTGTGGGGACACTGTCTTGAATTATGTGGGTGCGCCCAGTCTAATCTTGTGAGCCCTTCGGAGTAGAGGACTTTCTCCAGTGAGAACAGAGATGAGGGAGGAGGGCAGGTCAGAGAGGCTCAGAGCTTTGCTGGCTTCTGAGATGGAGGGGGCCCAGGAAGGTGGGCAAATTCCAGAGCTGAGAATGCTCCCCAGCCAACAGCCGGCAAGGAAACAGGGAGCTCAGTCCCACAACCGCATGGAATTTAGTTCTGCCATCAGCTGAATGACCTTGGAAATGGATTCGTCTCCAGAGAGGAATGCAGGCCTGCCAATGCCTTGATTTCAGCCTGGTGAGACTCTAACCCTCTGAGCCCCGCTGCATCCAGAGTTCTGGGAAAAAGGACTCTAAGATAATACATTAATATTGTTTTAAGTGATAAACTTTGTGGCACTTTGTTATGGCAGCAATAGAAAACCAGTCCACTTCCTGTCCCATAAATGACCCTCAGGAAAGAGCCCCCAGGTCTAGTGGCTTGCCTCTTTCGCTTAAAACTCATCAGAGCTACAAGATTCAGAGAAGAAAGATGAGTTTACAGCTCTAGCCCTGAATGACGAAACGAGAGAAGTCTAAGAAACACCGAATGAGTCACGATTCTGATCTCGGTCCCTGAAATAAAGCCTCCTGCTGCCATCATTTAAGAACTGAAATCTCCACGCTTGGTGAGGTGGAATGAAGGTAAAATACGTGAGTGGCAGGAATCGTGTCCAACCCTTGGATCCAGATCTATATATTTATGGGGGACTGAAGGGGTGAGTTGAAGGCAGGTTTCTTGAATCATGTGAGGCCTGGATAGTGGGAAGAACAGCCTGTTAACGTTTCTCAGGTTCAGTTTCCCCGCCTTGGAAACCAGATGAAATTATCTCCTCCACAGATGAGGTGTCTTACTACGGAAGATCAACCAAAAGATATTTACCCAACTTGAGTCATCCAAGTACAACTTCTGCAATTTTTACCATACACGCATGCTACCTATTCTACTATTTAGCTAGTATGTTCCTTTAATTAACACACTTCCTAGTTTTTACAATAAAACAATCACATAGCTATTACAAATTTTAAATCTTCACCTATGTAATTCTGAGTATCGTCGTGCACACTGTTCTTTGAGAAATTATAAGCTAAGATAATCAAAGCACAATGAGTAGAAGAAGATCCTATACAAATGTAAGGACTGAGTTCTGTACAGGAGTAGGCACAAGTAGCTATACAGTTGTAATACAAATAAATAACACAACAACCAATCAATAACAATACAAGAACAATCTCTTGAGTTTTACACACTCCCAACTGTAAACTTACTTTCACCTACTCCTGTATTTTCAAGCATTATTATGAATTTTATTTGCGGTTAACAACTGGGAAGAAAACATCCAGGGCCAGATGTGTGTGTTCCCAATGTCCTGACCGCCAGGGTCTGTGGCAGTCGGGCAACTCGGTGAGGGAGAGGCGAACCCCTCTCTGGTTTTTGGAGTCTCTGTGTTGCACCAGCTCTGCCGTTCTGCTAATACTGGGGTCGCTGTGTCCTGGCCCTTCCATTGGCTGAGGCAGGGTGGGCAGGCACAGGGCTGGTGAAAAGGCAAACCGCTTTCTCAGACAGAGTGCTGGCGGCCGAGATCCCAGAGCAGAAACAGCGCACACGTGCAGGCAGGTAGCCTGAAACAGGCTCACGCAGCATCGTCGCCCTGGCAGGGAACGGGAGCAGAACAGTAACCCCATGCTCCCCAGAGGCGCGCAGGAGGGCCGAGAAAACTCGAAGGAGCCTGGCACTCGGAATCGGTGTGGACGGCCACCCAGCATCGGCTGGGAGTGAGAACCGAGGAGCAGAGACGGGGTGGAAAAATGTACGCGAGCCACCTGAACCTCAGATAGGGGGGTGAGGGGAGGAAATCTGAAATGACAGAGAGTACGTTTCTGCTGCCCAAAGGGTTAAGGATTCAAAAAATAAGGCCTGGGATAGCAGAAGCGTTGAGTGTCTTGCACACCTGAATCGGACGACGGAGGTTTGTTTGCCCTATAACGACAACTACAGAGGACGAGTGGCCACTTGCTGAGAGCTGGCCACGTGCCAGACCCGCACATGAACTGTCTCACCTGGTCGTCTCGACACCTCAGTTATGTTAGTATTATTTGCCTGCTTTATGGATGAGGAAACAGGATCTTAGAGATATTACATAACAGCCAAGATCTCCCTGTAAGTGAGGGGCGGGGCCAGGACGTCTGGTCCAAAGCCCAGACTCTCAATGAATGAATTAATTAATTAACTCATGTTCAAGGGGAAACACAACTTGTTATTAGCTTCAGAGGGTCTATTAGTTGAGATTGGACTGCCCATAAAGATTGGCGATTACACAAGCTTTTTGGATGTCTAACGCACATGCAGGAAAGTGCACATCGGTGTACAACTACAAATGTTGTACACACCCACAAACTGAACACACCCATATAACCAGCACCCAGAACAAGAAAAGAACATGAGCAGACCCTCAGAAGTCCCGCACTGCCGCCCTCGCTGTCACCAGCCCAGAACCCACCACTCTGCGCTCCAGAGAATCAGAGGTCAGCTCTCGCAGACTTTGCCTTGATGGATCTGGCTCACGAAACTAGCAGTCCTCACTTCTCTTTTCATCACAGAGAAGAAATCAAAGCTTTATGTGTTCAATGTATCAGCTTCCCTCTGTCTGCCAGTGTTTGAAGTCCATTCAACTCAGCACTTGGCAAACATTTACTCAGCTATAAGCTGGGCACTTGGTGTTCGCTGCACAATTAGACAGTCATGCCCACACTTCCTAAAACAGCAAAGGAATGTAGTTGGGCACTGAGTCCTGTTAGACCTCTCTGAAAACTGCAAAGGACTAAATACACACAAGGTGCTGTTGTGGAGGTTTTACGGATGGCGTTGTGGGTGCCTGGTCGGGCACCATTGGTATCTTAGGGTGTTTGGACTGAGTGCTTTTTGCAAAGATCCCATAGGTCATCGGGGTGATGCTGGATCAGAGAAGAGGTTCAGAGCTAGTTTGGATTACACTTTTTGGAGCACATTTTCCAAGGCAAATGATGATAAATTAGTAAGGTGAAAATTGGCTTTCGTGTTTTCCAAAAGTTCTTGGGGTATTGTGTAAAATGTCCTGGGGTCAGGAAACAGGCCTGGATGTAGCTACCCGTTTATCTGATCACTTGTTTCCTGAGGGTCTCCGTCACTGGGCCCTGGAATCCTCTGGTCAGAACACTGTAGAGAGCCCTGACTGGTGTGGCTCAGTGGATTGAGTGCCAGCCTGAGAACCAAAGGGTTGCCGGTTCGATTCCCAGTCAGGGCACATGTCCCAGTGGTAAGCCAGGTCCCCAGTAGGGGACATGCAAGGGACAACCACACATTGATGTTTCCCTTTCTCCCTCCATTCCCCTTAATGTAGACCTAATAGACAAACACACCATCTTCACTTCCACGTTCACACTTAAGGAGAGTCTTTTCCATTCTTTATTCCAATTGCACTAAAATCTTTTTCTTATAAATGTGTACAGACAGCTGTTAGAGGAAGGACATAAATAATTTACCTGTGTAAGATAAATTACATACAGAAAACACAAATAAAAATGTTTCATTTTAATAGTAGAGGAATATGGTCCAGTTAACCGGAGTTGCCATTTTTCACATGTCAAGGCTCAAATGTTCCATTCACACTCCACGTGGATGAGGGTATGTCACAAGGCACAGTCACATGACTTGCCGAAGAAATTGGACATTGGCGCAATCTTTAAAATTTTTTAGTGACATTTCCTATGTTGATATACACCAGCTTGCTGCACTACAGTCTTGTCGTTTCGGGTCCACCATCTGTTGGCTTATTTATCCCCCCCCAGAGCATGCATGTACATCTCTATATCCATCCTTAACTCAAGATATAAAAATACATACTATTTCTCGTATAGTTTTACCAAAACAGCTGCTATCATCAGCATTATTATGTTTGAATCTTGAAATTCATAGTAAGCGTGGAGAAGTTAGTTAATTAATTCCTTAATTAATTAACGGTGTGCTGCTGTTCTCGGCTCAGCAGCGGCCCTTGTGCACTGTCCATCAGAGGCCTCTCTCCTGAGGAGCCCCGCCTCCCATGCCAGGGAGCAGAGAGAGACAGCGGACACAGCCGGGACCTGGGGAGGGCTCTGCAGGCAGGTGCTTGGGCTGTCCCAGACTTAGCGACACAGAGAAGTGATGGAAAATGTTTGGTGTTAGAAAGAGTGGGTGGGTGACTCCGTGCTGATTAAACGAAGTGGGGGCACAATATAAAAGAAATGGGGAAAGGTTTTGAATGGGGTCAGCACTAGCAAAGAATGGTGCTGTTTTCCCTCAACGTTGGGCAAGCTGACCTGCAAAATTCCTCCACGCTCTCGGTAAAGCTAATGTCCGCCACTAGGTGGCAGTCACATGCCTTAGATGACAAAGGACTTCCCAGAACGGAGTAACTGGCATTCCTGGTGTGCCTCAGTCCTGCTAACATTAGCAGATTCTAAAGTCAAATTCTGCTTTGGATACGTTTTAATATTCCATGCAATTTGTCACTTCTTACTACGATGGTCAAAATCGTGGCCCCAAACAGTTACTGGTGTTGAAGTCACGGGTGTGTGGTTTTTCTTCCACTGTTCAGGAATTTACACTTCAAGTTCACTCCTCTATTTCTCTCCTCAGGAAGACACTACTTCTGCCTTAGAAATGATTAGACGCGGTGTCCCAGGCAAATATTTCTTACATAAAAATAAGCAAAGCAGAGGCCTTGGGTCTGAAACAATTGTCCATTTGGGAGTCGCTGTGCATTGCTTTCGTTTTCTCATCTGGTAGGTTTAAACAAAGCTTTCCAACGTTTTCCTCTCCGAGCAAGATTGGCATTGAACAAACCATGTTGGTCACGGTGCTATCAGATGCTCACATGTTTCGACAGATGCAGGTTCTCCTTCTACTTCACATGCATTTAACTCTAGAGTTTGCCTAGCAGGAGATACAGGAAATACGATCCCCTTATAAAAGATTTGTTCTGAAGACGAAGGCCACTATGCCTATGGTGTTCACATATACGCACGCAACCAAAAACAAGCAAATATCGCGGTGCCAGCATCGGTCTAGACTTTCACAGACAGTGGTTGGGAGAGAGGGAGTTGAGAAGCTCCGAATAGCTGCTCTCACGTGGGGAACCAGGCGCTCTGAGGTTCGTTTTGTGGGAAAAAGAAGTTTCCCTGAGACCTAGCACGTGATATGATGAAAAACACAGTCAAGTGCTGTTTTCTGTGACCGAGCCTGCAGCAAGGCCAGTGAACCGGGCGCTGGTTATGGGTCACTGCGAATCCAAAGACCCCAGGAGCTTTCGTCCCCACAGAGGCCTCTAACTCTGGCCCAGGCCATCATCAGGCTGTGGTGCCCGAAGTAGCCACATCTGGTGACTGTCTGCAAAAACAACCATTTCAGCGTCCACATGAGATAAAAAAGCTCCCAGTCTCACGGTGCTGACCTCCCCAAAAGAAGAATGGCTCCCAACCCCCAAACAGTAAGTTGTCCTGAGGCAACATATAAATGTGAGTTATTTATGAATATATTGATTGCAGACACATGACAGCTGAGTCCTAAGTGCCAACCAAGTCACAATAACGTCAACTCTGGGTGACGTTTTAGCAGTGCCTGTGTCCAAAGGGGAAGCCAGTTTTCGGGGGATAGTAATCGATGTAAGTCAATATTTAGTAGGAACATAAGGGATAGACCTTTGAAGCTGGACCCTCCTCCCCCACCGAACCCTCACTCCGACTGGACTAGAAACAGCTCATTACAGAGGACAAAGTCCGAGCAGACGACAGCCTCGCCCTCCATGGCCGAAGATCACCGCCCTGTGTCCTTTGCTGCCCGCTCTTTCTTCTCTATCAGAAACTCATTTGTACTTTCCACCCTCTTTGTGTGCTCGGTCTTAAGTCCTGGTTAGCATCGAAAATGAGCCATCTAATTTTGAAATCATTCTAGTTTGTATTGTACATAGATATGCTGGTGTGCATCCACACATGATCACCTTCACATATCTAACATGTATATTCACGTCACACATATATGCGCGTGTGTGTACCTGAGGACTTGGCCTTTTTTACTTGAGACTAAGGCTATGTTATGACTGAATGTGTGTGTAACCCCAAATTCCTGTGTTGATGCCCTAACCCTCATGAGATGGTATGAGGAAGTGAGTGAGGCCTTTGGGAGGTTAATTATATTTAGATGTGACAGTGAAGGCGAAGCCTCCTCGAGGGGATTAGAGCCTCCAGAGAAAGGGAAGGGACACCAGAGCCCCCTCTCCGCTCCCTGTGAGGGCGGAGGGAGAAGGCGGCTGTTCACAAGCCCGGAAGAGGACCCCATCGGAAACCGAATCTGCTGGCACCTTGATCTTGGACTTTCCAGCCGTCAGCCCTGTGGGAAACAGCGGTTGTTTAAGCCACCCCGGCTACGGTGTTTCATTACGGCAGCCCAGGCTGATTGAAATATAACACACTAATGTATATAAAGAGGCTGATTGAAATATAACACACTAATGTATATAAAGAGGACACGGGACGGAAGACCATACGTCCACATGTAGCGATCACACAGTGGTGAAGTTGCTTCCTCGGCTAATACCTTCTTCCTTTCTTGTTTGTGTGTTCTAAGTTTGCTGCAATAATCAAATACACTTCTATAGACAGCAAAAGCAGAATGCAGTGGTTTTTGGAAAAATATATTCAACTGTAATAATAAAGCAGTCTGCTCCAATAAAAACAGGAGAGAAGCCATCGGTCTCAGAGCCCGGGGGGGGGCGAGATGATGCTCCCGCCTTTGCTCGCCTGAGGGCGTGTTCTGATCTTCAGCAGAGGCACCAATAGGTGCCTCACCCGATTCAGGGATGTTGAGGAGGCAGGTGGGAAGGTTATATGAAAGTCGCTGGTAATCAGAGCACCTACATAGGAAGGTGCTGGCTGACTTCAGTGACGTTTGTGTTTGGCGTGAGCTGGCTGCGCACCTCTGGTTCCGTTCCGGGGCTCCAGCAGCCCGACAGGGCTCGACCTTCCTGTGGAACTCCCCGAAGCCCCTGCCCCAGGGCTGCAGACAGAAACCGTCACTCAGAGCTGCTAACGGCAGGACCAGGACGGCAAGAGCCCCGGGCTTCGTTCCGAGGGTCAGGGCCAAGGTGTGTTTCGCCGGATACCCTGGCCGCAGGACTCTGCGGCAGCTACGGTTGTCAGAAGAAATACAGGACACCCGGCAAAAGTTGAATTTCAGATGGAGATGAAAGTCGAATGACTGTTAGTATAAGTGTGTCCCAAGTACAGCGCCGGATATACTTTTATTTAAAAAATTGTTTGTTGTTTATCTGATCTTCAAATTTAACTGGCTGTCATGAATTTTTGTTTGTTGACTCTGCTGACTGTAATGGAAATGTTCACCCTCCCCATCATTCTGGCTGGTCGGTTGGTTTTCACTCATTAAACTCAGCTGGGTTAGTGGCAGTGTGGGTTTTACAAATACACGCCGAGCCCTTCAGACAAGGCCCCACAGCAAGTAAACCTGGCAGAGAATAGACCAGCACAGGCCACCTCAACGGCATGGGTGGGTGGCACAGGTGGCCTTTGGGGCTCCCGCCAGCCTGCTCTCAGGGCAGTGTAAGCTGTGCAGACCTGGAAGGGTGACCGTTAGGCCGCACCTTGACTGTCACTCAGCCTGGTCATCATACCAAACGAGCAGCGGCAGCAGGCAGTGAGCTCGCCTCCCTGTAGACTGGACCCATTGTTCAGCCCCCATGAAACTGCTGGGGGCCAGGAGGGATTGGGAAATACGAAAGGGCAGCCCAGCGTGAGGTCAAGACTGGGCCGCAGCCGGCTTTCCACAAAGACCGTCTTGTCTCTGAACGATGGGAGGGTTGATGGGAAGAGGGAAAGACAGCCGCCCCTGTGTGGGGGAGGCAAATGGCCAGGCAGGTGCCAGAGCCTTAGGGTGAGTGTGAATGAAGGGCGTGACCTCGTGCCGCTTTGACACCAGCCCAACGCCGCCCCCAACCCCTACTGCTGGCCTCACTCTGGGGACACCTAAGCATTTGAACTAGATTCCAACATTCTCCTACCAAGCAAACCCTTTCTACAGGGGTCCTGTATCTGACAGATAACTTACCGATCGCCAGCCAGCAGAAGACAGGGCTAAGGGTAAAGGAAGAGCCACAGACTAGCAATCTGGGGCCCTGGCTGTGCGATGTCAGTCAACTCACTTCACCCTCTCACCTTCGCCCCCTCGTTTGTCGGCTGAGAGGAGGGGCTTGAGGACCCACCACCAGGCATTTCCAACTCTGCAGTGCTGATCAGCGAGCGAGATGCGGCATCCGTGAGCTTGGTAAGGAAAAGGATTTTGTGACAGCTTAGAAATCGAAAGCTCAGTTCGAGCCTCAAGGTTCACTTCCGAATGGGGCCTTACGGTGACAGGAATGGGGCTCTACGTGACAGGGGTGTGGTGAGGTCACGGAGGAGTAATGAGGGACGTGGGGCTAAGGAAGATCCCAGGCCTCTGAGACTCACCACTGGAAGCTCTTCATTGAACTCCTGGCAGGGCTCAGCTCTTAACGACGAGGCCACGGACACCGCGTGGGAGGCAGTGGTGGCAAATCCACCGTTGACCTGCATGTCCTCTCTCTGGGCAGGCGAAGTCTTAGACACCGGAGCGTAATTAGAAATGGCTGCTGGCCTGAGCTGTTTCCTTCACGTGTTACCAACTCAGCAAGTATTTGGTGAGTACCTGCTCCACGCCAGGAGTGTCCTACACCCTGCAGGTAAAGTACTGAAAGCCCTTTCCCCCTCTCCCAGCAGAATAAGTGGAAACAATCCACACAGCACAACTGTCCCTCCAGTTGCTAACTGAGCAGAAGCAGATAATGTTTTACTCGGGTATTTTATTCTGCCTCTTTCCCCGTCTTCACTGAGCCACCTCATTTGGATCATCACCGGAGAAGCAAGGAACGTTCTTGATTAAATTGTGTCCGTCTACACCAAATCCACCTGTTCAAGTTCTAATCCCCAGTACCTTGGACGGAATATGACCTTACTTGGAAATAGGGTCTTTGCAGATGTTCAAGTTAAGACAAGGTCATTAGGGTGAGCCCTAATGCAACACGACTGTGTCTGTATAAAAAGGGGGAATTCGGACTCAGACACACACGCAGGGGCAACGCCGCGTGAAGATGAAGGCGTGGATCTGGGTGATGCAGCTACAAGCCAAGGAACATTGAAGAGCACCAGCAGACCACCAGAAGCTAGAGGGGCAGGGACAGATTCTACCTCACAGCCCTCAGAAGGAACCCATCCTGCTGACGCCTTGATGTTGCCCTTCCAGCCTCCAGAGCTGTGAGACGATGCATTTCTGTTGTTTAAGTCCCCTAGCCTGTGGCATTTTATCATCGCATCCCTAGGAAGCCATCACAGAAAGCCTTGCTCAAACTGAGCTGTTCTCTTCACTTCAGGTTGGCAGGGAAGTAGGGGCGGATGGAGAGCGGAGAGGGGGAAGGAACTGGGGTGTGAGCAGGGGTGTGTATTTCCCAGCAGCCTGAGAACACCAGGCCTCTAACACGCTTAGTTCTTCGTTCAAAGGCCCGGAGCTTTTAGAAGAGCCGGAGGCAGGGTCTGCGGAACTCCTCGGGCTGGTGACTTGGGGCCAATCTGTTCATCGATGTGGGCCAATGCCAACCTCGTATGTTCTCCACCGACTCTTCACAGCTCTCCCCTTTCTCCTTGCGGGTTTAAGGCCTGACCTCGGACTTCCCCAGCACCTCCCATACCCAACCCAGGCCACAGGCTCACTCCACTTTTAGCTTCCCTTTTATATTCTCCTGACCTCCAGTGTCTGGCCCAGCGCTGACTTTGCCTTCGGCACTCTAGCCTTGATGCTCAGCTCATGGGGGCTGGGCCCCAGTTTAGGCCAATGATAGGGTGAGAATACTGAAGGCTGCTGAGGGACCCTGGAGGGGAGGAGGGTGAAGCAGGGGAGAGAGTTTGTGATGTGAGGATTCATTTGGCTCAGACCATAGGAAAGGATCATCGCTAAGCACACTTCGAGTTTCCCCAGCACTTTCATGTCTATCATCTTCAGGCCAGACAACCACCCTAGGAAACAGCTGAGACAGATGCCATTATCTTTATCCAATCTCTGTGCCGCATATGAAGAAACTGCAGCTCACGGAGGCTATGAAGCTTGACCTAAATCATGCAGTCAGTCAGTGAGAGAGCACCTCGCTTTAAATTCGAGTTGTTTCTGCCCGACCAGGCTCACTCCCAACAGATCGGCACCCAGAAACTGGAGGAGCCTGCGGAGTCAGGCTAACGCAACACAAGCAGAGACAGACCAGAACCATCCCCGACTTGGCTCTTCTTCCTTGTCAAGTACAGACTGGCCAAATACCGCACGCTCATAACCATCACCTTGCACGTAGGCAACGCCTCCCAATTGACAGCGTTTTTACAAGCATGATCTCATTTGATCCTCGCAAATAACCCTATAAGGTAGGCGGGGGAAACCTGGCTATCCTCATGTTACAGATGACACATCTAACTAAGCCAAGGAGGATTAAAGTCACAGAGCCAGGAGTGGGGGAAGTGGGACTCAAGCGCAGCGTTTCTCTGCAAGTCCTTCTACTGCCGAGGAACGGGGTCTGGTCCAGAAATGGCACATACTGGCACCCATACTGCCCTGTCTCTTCCCACACCCAGGGCAGACATTATTAATCGAAAACAGCACTGTGCCCAGACTGGGCTTCAGGCCCCTCTTCAACACGGTTCTCCAGGTAGCCATTGTCAGCCAAAGCAGGCAAGCGAGATGAAGGCTGTTTTCCAGGGTGTTCTAAGCAGTGCTTATAACTAACTGGGTCAAGGCGCAGGAAAACAAGTGCAGAGTGCAAGAATTCATGGAATTAGCAACCTGGTCCAAGGTCCAGGAAGACCCTAACAATTTGACTCTTCTCATATAGTCAGTCTTTTTTAAAAAATAATTTTTAAAGATTGTATTTATTTATTTTTAGAGAGAGGAGGGGAAGGAGAAAGAGAAGGAGAGAAACATCAATGTGTGGTTGCCTCTCGAGAGCCCCCTACTGGGGACCTGGCCTGCAACCCCAGCATGAGCCGACTGGGAATCGAACCCCTTGGTTTACAGGCTGGGGCTTAATCCACTGAGCCACACCGGCCAGGGCTCATATAGTCAGTCTTACCTAATAATTTGTAACCACAATGACAATAATAATGGCCAATTTTTTTGAGCACTTGTTATGTGCTGAACATTATATTAAGCACTTTTTAAATGCATTTTCCTAAAAAATGGTTCATTTCAGAGCTGAAAAAACTGAGGCTTTGAGAACGTGGGAAACCTGTCCAGTACAGTGTAAAGCTGCCGAAGCCCGAGCACCTCTCCACTTCACTGCCCCACCTCTTATACTATGGGACACTAGGTTTCAGCTTGTTGTAAGGTATAGCATTTCTCACTTCCCCAAGCCCTTGGCATCAGCTGCTTTGGTAAGGAAGGAAACAGGGAGGGGAGTAGATGCCAAGAGTAAAGTTGTTGAGCAAACCAACTCCATGAAGGGGGTGACCAATGGGCAGCTGTTGGTGGCCTGGGGGGCGGGGTTTGCAGTCTGAACAGAGCTTGGACACATGAGCTGGAGTGCCCACACGTGTGGGCACAAAGCCCTTGGCAGTGCCGGGCAGCCAATGGTGGAAAGGGACTGGGACCAGGGGCTGGCTCTCCCACACTGCCACATTCTGGCACATTCTTCAGAGGAGTTCAAGAATCTAAGTTTGAATGTCCACATTGTTATGAAGGTATATTTGTCCAGGTAGGAGTGTGGAGCATATTTATGTCTGGAGTATCTCTATCAGCACTTAAGATACCCGGTAAGTGGCCCTCTTTCTGTACTTCTGGGCAGTGCCCTGCACCTGCCAGGGGCAGGGCTACTGAAAATGAGGCCGCTCTGAGTCCTCTCTCTGCTGCTTCTGCAGCAGGCTGCTCGGGGGGCCTCTGTTGTCCTGGGGACCGGGGGATGGTGAGCAGGCCCCAGCCTTCTGTCACTGGCTTCCAAGTGTCTGAGCAGGTACTGTGTACTCGTTTAGCAGTGCTGACTGCAAGGGTCAAGGATCACAGTGGCCTCTTGATCCCAGCAGCCTCCTGATTTTGCAGTGGCCAGGGGCTCGAGCCAGGTCCTTAACTGAGACGACAGCCTCCAAATGCAGAGTCAACCATGGCTCCCTTGGTGGCCTGGGTCTTTGGTGTCACTTAGGGAGTTGTTCCTGAATCCTGAACTTTCAGCCTGGTTTTTCAGCCTGTCCATGATCCTATAAACCATAGAAACCCCTGAAATAAGTCCTTTCTGCTGGAAACAATGAGAATGGATTCTGTTCTCTGCAACCGACCTCTATGGGCACTGAGGCTCCCCTCCGTGACCAATGTTTTGGTATCGGGAAAAGCACCTTTGGCTACATTCTGGGGCCTCCTTGCTCCATTGCACTCGCTCCTTTTGGTAATGCTTTCTCAGCTTTTGTCCTGCACCTGGACTCAACCTATGATTCTTCCTTCGGATCAACACCTCTGTTCCCTTCACCTGCCTAACTTGGATGAGTGTGGTTCCTGAGCATGTCTCTCAGTCCTCCTTGGTGCCATCAAAGCCAGAGGACCAATCCCAACGCCCCCCTACGCCAACACGGGCTTCTGGGAGCCTGGACCGGGCCCAGCAGCACCCAGGGCCTGCTGTCTCAGAGGAAGGGTCAGGCGGATGCATGTTGAGGCTGAGCGCAGCACAGCTCCGCGAGAGCCGAGGGAGGATGGTCCCTGGGATTGGACCCGATGAGAGTGCACATGAATAGGGCGCAGGAAGGACAGTCACATAGGCTTGACCTTGGTGACCCCATGAAGTACTGAGAGTGGCACTCACTGAGGTCGCAGATGGCGAAAAGCAAACAGAAAGTGTGCCTCGGCTTTCAAGTTCTTCAACAGCCTCTCTGAGGGCCTTTCACCGGCTTGACTGAAACCAAGCAGTTTCATTTTACACAAGTCCCTGCAAGAAAGCCTCGGAACCCCAGCGGCCCGCTTTTATCCACTTTCACCTCTTCAGGTTCAAATGATCTTACACGGACTTACTGAAAATTCACTCGAAGCCGTTTTTGTCTCATCCGGTTTCATCTCGCAGCTCATGAGCTCATGGGTTTTGCATGCTTTCAGTCTGAAGTCATCAGCTAGTCCTGACTTCCTGGACAGGCTTAAAACCTCAGGATCTTTTGAATAAACTGGATGTAAGCCCCACGGTTTACACTGAAAACGGACACCCAGACTTTCTCCCAGGTGTTCTCACGCATGTATATTAATATTTATTACATGGTTCAGATCTTTCCCTCTTTTTTAAACACTAAAACCTTCCATCTTGCTTTTGCTCTCCTCAGCCTTTGCACCTGCCTCTCAGAGAAGGCAAAGGCCCAGATGCAGACCTGGCCGGGTCCAACGGTGAGAGCTGAGGACATGCTAGAGCTCTGAGCTGTGTGAAATGATCACGTAAGTACACGGTGGGAGCTGAAGCCACACTGAGATTCTGGTGGGAGGAGAAAGGAAAGTTTCACCCTCAGGCAATTGCCTCAGAAATGGAAAATGGTGTATATTTCAGATGCTCACTGATGCAGTCAACGTGCTGAAGCCAAGCCAGAGCGTGTGGGCCTGGAATGCTGGAATGTGTACTGGCTGAACACTCCTGATTTCCAAAGTCCTAACCAACAACAGAAACCGCATTGTGGTATCCGGGCCTCCATTCTTTGTTGTGTACACGGGTTCTCTCTGAGCAAAGACTATGAAAGAATATACAAGCTCCAGCACAAATAATATCCATTTTTTATTACAAAATCTATTACAGAATCATAAGGATGTAATTCTGTATCATAACAATCTCACACTCACACACACCAGATGACATTTTAGGTAAAATGTTCAAATTAAAACTATAAATTATTAAACCCTCATTATTAATCCTACCAATCACACTCAAGCAGGTGTTAGTTCTGCTGATATATATATATATATATATATATATATATAACTCCACCTAATTAGATTTAAAGTAGTAGTATTAATTGAGCTCCATATTAATTATGCTTCCAGTGATGAATTAAGTTGTAGGGAATACAATTTGAAATGTTGAAGTGACTCCTTTTCTTGAAGAGTAGGAGAGGTAAATATTAAACATGTGAGATAATTCAAGAACAGAGCAAGAAACAATAATCTGAGCTCCTTACTGCTGTTAAACTGGTAGGCAGTAAACAATAGAAAGAACAGGGAAGGTAAACAGGCAGAAAAGTACTGTTTAGAGATGAAGTGTTTTATTTTAAGATTTTATTTATTTATTTTTAGAGCGGGGAATTGAGGGAGAAAGAGAGGGAGAGAAACATCAATGTGCAGTTGACTGTCACATACCCCCTGCTGGGGACCTGGCCCGCAACCCAGGCACATGCCCTGACTGGGAATGGAACCAGCAACACTTTGGTTCCCAGGCTGGCACTCAATCCACTGACAGATACCAGCCAGGGCTAGAGATGAAGTTCTTGAAATATTATTTGAAATTTGGGTGCAGGTTGGGAGGATTTCTAATTTAATGCTAATGCAGATGATTTTTCTATGAAGGGAAATAAATTATATCTAATTCGTCCCAAGGACAGTTTGAGAAACGGTCCATGGAAAGGAAACCGAGATTCGACACCCATATCCTGGACAGACTTGAGCTGCTCTAAGGCCTAGAGAGCCCTACGAGCAGACTGCAAACCCAGTGGAAAGTGCCAGACCCCACGTCTTAGCCTCTTTATCTTTGCCTTCTGCCTGTGCTCGAAAGAGATATTGTCAAGAAGAGTATGAGAGTCTAAGAGGAGGAAGAAGAAAAAACGAGTGGTGAGAGGTGAACAGTGTCTGAGACAACTGAGTGGATGTGAATCACGAGGTAAATTAGCTCCTTTGCTCCTCTTAAGGACGTGAAAAAGTCCAAAAATGAATGACTTGACTCTGCCACTTTCTTCCAGGCCTGATCATCTGTATCTGTTACCTGTTTTATTTAATGCTGCTTTCATTGTCTCAGCCATTGAAAATGGAGATTTCTTACCTCAATAGATTTAATAAAATTTAAAAAAATAAAATGGAAATTTCTCACCTCCTTGTATAGGAGAGGAAAAACTTTTCTTCAGCGCTCTATGTTCAGTGCCCACGACATGCAATTAAATTAACAAACAATGGATGAACTGGAGCCACACGTGAGAACGCTCAGTAATGAGTAACTCAAAGGGGTGGTTAGAATTGGGGCTAATGTGCCTAACTTAGTAGGAGAAAGGGAGGGGGCGAAAAAGGTTCCTGTGGGAAGAACAAAGGTTTCTTTTAAGAAAGACCAGTGTATTTTTTTTAGAACATATGAGAGATAAGAAAGATTGTGATCGTATTAGTCTAAATAGGTATGAAGAAGTCTTTCTGGCTTCCTCAGAGCTAAAAACTTCCCCCTAGAGGCGACATTTCTGGTAGGTTTACTCTTGGTCTCCCCTGGAGGCAGACCTACGCTAAACAGGGAATGTAAGGCAATCCTCATTTCTCAGAAGTCTCTGCTTTTAGTCAGATAGGGGAAACTCCAAGAAGGCTTCTTTCTGCGTCTGTTGAATCTCAAATTGTCTGATGCAGAGCTCCACCTCTGGAGTTCTGAGTGGGTCCTCACACCGCCATTTCTGCTTTTAGTCCACAGCCAAATCTTCTGCGAAGACTGTGAGTTTCTAAAGGATTTTATTATTTATTGATCCCCAAAATCTAGCATGTGCTTTGTCTATTCATTTAATACTTTTGAAGGAGCATGTAAATAAAGTGTGAGAGTGTTGTTTTCCTAATATGTATCAAAGGGCATTGAACAACAATCGTGACGGCTGTTCGAGGACAATTCCCAGGGACGTATCTTCAGCCAGGACCTGCCTCCTAAAGTGCCCTCAACCCCTTAGGAGCTGTATCCACCAGGACGTGGCGTAGGTGCCTCAAATTCAACATATCCCAGGGTGAGCCCTTTGTTTTTCCTGCAAACCTGCTTTTCACCTATTGCCTAACTCAGTGAAGGGCAGGTCACCAGCCACCCAACTGCCCAAGCTATATCAGGGTTATTTCTTTCTGACTCCCCTCTTCTTTACCCCCGATTGTCAGCCAACCATCACACGATCCTATTGACTGAACCCCTAATATATTTCTAGAGTGAGTGCTTCCTTTTTCTGCATTCTATTTTCATCATCATTGCCTGGTGTTCCAGAAATCCCTTGACTGGTTTCCTTTTCTAAAGTCTTTTCTCTCTACTCCATCAAAATGGGTGACCCGTCTTCTCCTGAAAATTCTCCATGTGCTCTAGTGACCAGGGTTCATTTTTATTTAACCAGGAAATGATGTCATGCAGTCCCCTCCCTATATTACTGCTGGGCAGAGGCTTCCCCATCACACTTTTAGGGGTCCTAGCCCTCTAATGGCATCCAGAGTCCACTCATCTTGCAACCAGCTCCTCCTTTGCTTCCTTCTCTGCTCTGGCTCCCAGCCTCACTTCCAGGTCAGGCTCCCATCTTGTCTCTCTTTGCCTCTGGTCACCTTAAGAAATTTTAAAATTATTATCTGATTTCTGTTAGTTAAAAACAGATTTCTACTGAACTCCTGGAAGTGATTTTTTGGGAAAAACAATAATGCTGGGAAAAATAGAAGGCATAAGGAGATGAGGAAGACCGATATAAGATGGACTGAGTCCATCAAAGAAGCCATAAGCATGAGTCCAAAGGCGCTGAGCAGGGCTGTGGGGGATAGGACACTGTGGATGTCACTCATCCGTAGGGTCCCCAGGAGTTGGGATTGACTCAATAGCGTATGACACACACACTGGAAGTGGTAGAGCATAATGACAACACAGGCAAAGGGACCGCTATCACCAATGTTTAAAGGTATTTATTGGACATTTTCTGTGTTGCAATGGCCATGACCTACTCAAAGCCATGACCTTGCACTTTCCCATCTTGCTCAGAGGACACCCTCTTCCCATGTTCTCTGATAAGAGTTCTAATGGCCCCTGCCTCCCACCTCTAGCACACAATACCCAAATCCCCACGTTTATTACACAAACGGTTGACTCTTCATGTTGAAGCTGCTTCCATCCGGACTGTGACCACATGGGCTTACCTTTTATAACCAACCAGCTCCATTAAGTTATTTGCCAAAACAAAGGAGCAGTTCTCTCCGTAAGAGGAAGTTTGCCATTGCATTGGGCCAACCAACTCAAACCACAATTAATTTTTGCAGCCTGCTTGATTGGTGCATTATGGAAGTTAGGTCAGATTTTTTTTTCAGCTGGTTAATATTTTCAGTTTCCTGTTGTCCAGAAAAGTAGTCTCTCAGCTAGAGAGGAAACCAAAGGTGTTAGGAAGAAAGAATCCATTGGGATCTATGAAGAAGCTATTAGAAGTTCTGTATTTACTTTTCCAATTCTATTTTTTGTATATGCTTGGATATGTTAGCCTGTCTACACTATATTATATTCCCATATCAAGGAGAGGTGGCTCAAAGTATTCACTGGCAAAAGTGCGAGACCATAAGGTCAAAGATTATTGTCCCAGAGGGCAGGTACTAGCATAGCTTTTAAGCCCTTAGCAGACAGCGTCCAATTTGTTCAAGGATAATTTTCAGAAAAATAAAAAATAAAATATATATGGGTGGGCAAAAGTAGGTTTACAGTTGTAATACAAATAAATAATAATACAAGAATAAACTGTGTTTCATGCACTCATATGTGTAAACCTACTTTTGCTCACCCTGTATATATGTAAAATCATGACTCTCACGTAGACATAACATGAATGCATGTTAAAGATTTTATTTAACTCATTATTAGTGAGGCAATAAAACTAAAGAATCCAAAGGATATTTGTAGATCAGAAATATTAAAAGAAATGTGCAAATTCAGGCAAGCCTGGCTTCTTTCCAAGTGTGGGAAGGAAGTCAATTGAAACTCCCAGGATCAAAAATTTACACCTGGAAAGTCAAGAATTATTTTGTGTTGCTATATTTGTCTCTAATGCCTGAGTTGTTCAATAGCTCAAATGATAGTCTCAGAATGCAGGTAAATCAAAATGAGATCACTCGGGAACGGTGTGCTCCGGAGCAGGGCGTGTAAGGCCTGCTGTAGCCAGCACCTGTTTCTGCGAATCAGGGTTATTGGAACAGAGCCACACTCACTTGTCTAGACTTTGCCTGGGGCGACTTTCCAGCTACGGTGGCATTCTTGAGGAGTAATGACAGGGACTGCGTGGCCAGCAAAGGAAAAAATGATTTTGACCTGGCTCTTTAGAGCAACAGTTCGCCAGGCCCTGTTCCAGAAAGCAATGCACAGTTCTCCAATGAAGCGCAATGTTTTCTGTGCACGCTCTTCACCCCAGTGGTCCCACCTGCCCCTGCAGTCAGCCTCTGCTCCGGCCTCATGAAATGTTCGTGGGGAGGTGCAGGGATGCACAGTGAATCTCAGCATGTGAACTGTGAGCCCCCAGAGGGGTCCCTCAGGGGGGCCTCAGACTGATTGCAAAGACAAACGGCTCTTTGTGTATTCTATCAACGGGGCCTTTCTAAATCTAACTATTGAGAGTAGACCGGATAATGTGTTGGTCCTGGTATGGCCTGAATTGTGTCCTCTCAAGGTTCATATGTTGAAGACCCAACCTCCCAGTACCTCAAAATGTGGCCTTATTTGAGGTCTTACAAAGAGGTGATTAAGTGAAAAAAGAGGCCTTTAGGGTGGGCCCTTAATCCATAGGGTTGGCTTCCTTGTAAGAAGACAGTTGTCACCAAGAATGCACACACAGAGAAAAGGCCAAGGGAAGTCTTGGCGAGAAGGCCACCCGCCATCTGAAAGTCAAGGAGAAACATCTTAAAAGAAACAAAGCCTGCCAGTCCCTTGGCCTTGGACTTCCAGCCTCCAGAACTGTGAGCACATGAATTTCTGTTTTGAAAGCACGCCACGTGTGGAGCGTGGTTTCGGTAGCCAGGGTTCACTCACACAGCGCATTCACGGGACCTGAGCGAAAACTGCAGCAGGGCTTCGAAATTAGCCTGCAGACATCTGGCAGAGCTCACTCCATTCTTTTTGGGCTGAATAATAGCTACTATGGCAGTGATCAGCCATGGCTGGTCCAGACAAAGTCAGCCCATGTCGGGTGACTCATGTTAGGGTTTTTTTTCCCAGGCAGTCAATCATTTATTCATTCATTGAGTTTTCACAGGCTGCTGTGGTGAGAGAGGGATGAGTTGTGCCCATGGCAGCAGTGGGAGAAGGAAGAGCAGGACACTCTTGCTTCGGGGATCACCGTGTAAGAGCAGGGACAGAGACCAGCACAACCAATACTTCCAGACCCCTTGTCGACAAGCCTGAGGGTGTAAATGAACAAACCGATAGATAATCACAGCACTTGGTGATAGACCCTGTGTAAGAGGGACCTTCAGTGCCACGGGAGCCCAGAGGATGAAGGAGTTGATTCCATTGGAGGGGTGCAGACAAGGGGGAAGACGAGGTGATCATGGAGGGGTTCAATGACAGGGTCCTAAGGGAAAGAAAGGGACCTGATGTGCAGAGGAGGTGGTGGGTTTTAGCTAGAAGGTTCTGACACTGTCCTGTAGCCTCCAGCACACATGTAGATTGACAAGGGAGGTTCTCACAATTTTGTTTTGTTTGTTTAGTCAATGCATAAAACCTAACGTCACGCATATCATCCATTTCCACTTTCTTAGGGGTAAAAACTCAAATGGAAAAAAAAGAAACGTACAAAAATGAAATTCTTATTTACGTCCCAACATGTTTTATTTATTTAAAAAATGTCCTAACCATATTTTAGTTGCCCTATAGGTTTTTAGTCAGTAGCCCTTCTCAAAATTAAAGTTGATTATATAATTTAATAAGTCCAGTGGGCTCTACCAAATGTACGCAGAATTCTCCCCGATGCGGTTTATCCGGCTTCAGTTTCAATGGGCAGCTTCACCGGGACCCCGCTGCCAGAGTTAGGTCCGGGGGTCCTGCCCCGCTTTTGCTGGCAAGAGGAAAGTAACAGTGCTTTTCAACCTTACAGTTTCTGCTTATCTCTTTATTGTTTTTGTTCTGGAAGGTAGGGGCTATTTCTCTGTGTATTCTTTCCACACTGAAAATAACGTTAAACTTGTTTGATAAGTGACCCATGTAAAAAACATTGAAACAATACCATTTAATTTTTATACTGACGACACAATAAAAAATCTTCTGGACCGGATAGAACAATGATGTGTGTTAGCCATTTAAAAAAGCTATCATACAAGGTTAGCAACTATTACAAGAAAGATGGAATATGAATTATTTTTTAAACCAAAGTAAAATTAGGGGTTGCAGAGTGGGAATTATGCAGCAAATTTTTATGAACCCCAGGGAAGCAGCTGGTATTTGGCCACAGTATTTGATCCTGTTCAAACAGAACGAAACAAAACTCTTCAATTACATTGCAGTGTTTGGCTTTTCCAAAGCAAAGAGAATGGCATTTGGTAATTGCAGTGTTTTGTTGTGTTTTGTTTGTTTTTGTTTTACAAGTTTATAAGTTTTTTGAGATTTTGTTCTAAAAAGAAAATAACACTAAATTTTAGTTCTCGGTTCCAAGGGGGGAAAAGATCAGCCTACCCTCAAATTGAACCTGCATCCATGTGGTCACAATTAAATGCCTCGGAAGAATTTAAAACCATCTGAGAACCATCTGACCACATTGTAAGCTGTCCAGCTACACAGAATGTCATTGTTCGGTTGCTGTTTCTAAAATGGCATCTGTAGATGTTGGGGAGAAGATGCTGATTAAACATCAGGAGGAAAGTAAAAAAGAAGATTTTTTTTCCTTTGAATCATATAGCTGGGCCCAGGCATTCAAAGGCTGTAAACAGACTGTGTGTGAAACTGTAACTCGAAGAACTCAGTATGGTCTCCAAATATCCGGGGGTGGGGGTGGGAGGTGAGGGGGGTGCGGGATGCTGCTGTGGCCCACGTGGAGCTCTGGGAAGGCTGAAGTGCCTGCCGGGAAGGAGCCGCACGAGGAAGCTCGTTCTGCTGGGGGACTGGGAGCGGCTGTGTCGTGGTAGCACATGATGAAAGTCTTCAAGGATGGGGGGGAGGGGTTGAGGGGCAAGAAAATGAGAAAAGGACCTAAATGTGTAGGATAGAACAGGTACAGTTGGGAAGATGGGTGGGTGCCAGGGTTGTTCCTAGACACGGAAAGATAATACAGGGTCCTGTGTCAGAGGGGAAACAGAGCCACATTTTTAAACGCAGAAAACCAGCAGCAGCACAGAGAATGAACCGGAGAGGGCAGTCGCTGGGCGTGAGGAAATGGGCTATGAAGTTAATGCAACACAGGCCTGGAAGTACGGCAGGACCAAAGGAATGGAAAGGAGAATGGCATGACCCACACCTTCTAGAGCATTCCGTAACACAGATTAATTCTATTTATATGACGCACAATAATTTTTTTCTGTTAACTTAAAACATTAAAAATTAGAAATGCTTTCTGTGCACTGAGATCATGCGGTTGGTCATAGAAGCTGCAAAATGAAAACAGAAATTAGATGCAGGCAGACTTCAAAGCTGGGAACAAGCACTTTTCCCCCTTAAAGCAGTTCCCTCCTGTCCGCCCTCCGCTGCAATTCAGCATCCGCCCTGCGCTCTTAAGTCTTCCACTTGGAGCCCAGCCTCGGTGAAAACTGAACGCGTTTGCCATGCCTTACGCAATTTTTAGCCCAATGTTTCCTTAATCGTTAATAAAATTAACTTTCTGGAAGACAGAGAATGAAATTATAAAAAGATCGAAACTGCTTTTATAGGAACACAGGAGCAGGAAGGAAACTGAGAGATCCTTTAGTTATTTTTTGGAATAAAATTTTTTTTTTGGTAGACCCTTCTATTCAAACACAATTATCCATGGAATCCTTATACATAAAATGGACAAACGCAGAACCGCATTGGGCGAAGCTGTGTGTGCCAAGGTGGGAACTGGGGGGGGGGTCGGTCTGCCTGATTTGTCTGCCAGGGACAAGCTTTATTTGTAGAGAATCTGCAGTCACAGGGAACTCATGTGACATCAACTCCTAGACGCTCTGTCACTTCAGACTCTCCCCAGCAGAACTCTTGGACTTGGGACCACTGATCCACCCCTATGCAGGGCCTCCATTTAAAAACAAACCACACTCTCCTTACTTTCTCAGAAATATGCAGGAAATAGTTTAGGCCATTTGGACCACCCACGAGAGCCATCTGTGCGTGGGAGGAGCAGAGATGTCCCATCAGGTGCTGATAGCATTATCTAGAACACTGGAGCTCAGATTCAGATCGAAAGAATTCCTGGAAGGAAGCTGCATTCCCCTTCCTGACGTGGGTGAGGAGGTGTAGCTGTACCGGAATCTGTAGCTAAATCCAGGGAAGTGCTCCCCGGATAGCACGTGGTAAACAGCACCTACTCTGAAGCCTAGGTTCAAATCCCAGCTCTCCTCCTATGAGCTGTGTGGCCTTGAGCAAGTCCCCCAGTGTCTCAGAGTCTCCCATCTGTAAAAGATGGACTAATCTTAACACTTCCTCCTATTGCTGTGAAAACTGTAGGAGATGGTTTACATGGAATCCTCAGACTGTTGCCTACCACACTATAGAAGCTTTAGTCATTTTATTATTGTCATTATTTTCAGGAACATGAGCTTTGGAGTGGGACAGCCGTTATCCATGCCACAGCTCTGCCTCTTCCTAACTGCAGCCACGGGCAAGTTTAATTCAGCTGGTGCCTTGGTTTCCCCACCTCTGAAATAGGAATGATGATAGTACCTTCTTCGTGGCGTTGCTGTGAGAACTGACTCAGATCAGTCCCTCTGAGGTGCTAACCGAGATGGTGCCCGGGACGTGGTAAACACTCGGCAAACGTCAGCTGTAGTTACCCTGTGTTTAGATGCGTTCAGCCTTATCAACACACGCAGCCATTCAGACTTGCTACCTGCTCCCTGTGGCTGGGACTGTGTGCTAGAACCTCGGGATTACAGGGAAAATCAGGGCCAGAGGCGACCTAGAGGTCTTGTCTGACTTTGTTGCTTGTTGGATTTTTCACTCCAGGTTGTGAGTGAGCATCCACATCCTCATGAGATGAAAGAGACACGACCCATCTGCCGGCTCCCAGGAGGGGTGAAATTGGCAGCAACTCAAACACTACAAGACACGTGTCGTACCTCGAAAGTGGCTATGGGCAACCAATTACTTGAAAAACCCGGGCGGAAGGCAGAGTAGGTGGTATCTGCAGAGTGGTCGGTGGACGGCACACTGGGAGGAAGCGCCAGCTCCAGATGGGATGGGAGCTGCGTCCGTTTTAGGCAAGCTGTCCCCCATCCCAAACAGTCCTGCTGGGCGAGACTCAGTGGGCGTCTCAGAGAGCCAAAGGAAAAAGCTTTTCACTTCCCTGCTATTTTTACTCTAAGTGCTACTCTGAGTTAGCATATGGCATCTCAGATGTGTGAATGAACTGTAATTTGTATTTGCAATATCTGCAGCTAGAACTGGTCTATTTCGGAAAGAAACCAATGGATACAGAGTACGATGGAGAGACTGGGTTGACTTTAAAGGGACTGGCCTTCGGTCCTGGAACACAAGCTTGGACCCTCAGGGACCTTGCCGGAAACCACCCAAGTGCAGTTCCACCTCAACGCTTGGCAAACTCGGGGATGAAGCAAGGCAGCGCCTTTACTGTTCTCACGCTTTGGTGGATCCAGGAGATGACATCATCTGTTACCATGCTCTCCTTTTCTAATGATGGAAATGAGACTTGGAAAATCTAAGTCACTCAGGACCAGCTACTTATCCACACCCTCCTCTCCCATCTATAAACTAACACAACGGATTCTTCCATTGTACAGATTATTTTATTTCTAAAGAGTGTGCAGTCATGGGGTTGTATGCAAGCAGGGAGGATAATACACCCAGAATGACTTGTACTCTCAGGCATAGCCTTCTCTGTCTGAGCAGCATCCTTCAGAAGAGCCTCAGGTTTCCATCCAAGTGGCCCAAATGTGGAGGCCTGTTGGCGTTTTTCTACCTGGAAATTATTGTTTCTCCTCTTGTGAGAGAATGTACTTAAAAGCCAATACTCTCTATTCTTTTTGGGGATTAAACAGTCTGAAAAATTTCCCCTGCTGAATTAATTAAACAACGAGGACATTAGACAGATAGCTCTGCCGCCTTAGCAGCCCACAGAAGCAAACCAAAACCTGAGCCTGTAAAATCCTCCAGGTTACAAAACTGAGCCCTAAGGACAACCAATCACCAGCAGCCAACTGGCCTTTCCCAAAGAAGATAACTGCTTAAACTGTAGCCAGTCAAGTCCTCTCCTTGCTTTGCCCAGCCTTCTCCAGAAACCCTTGCCCCAGCTCCTGCCTGGGGAGCACTCCTAACCACTTCTGGTTTGGGCTGCCCAGGTCAGATCAGTGTTTGCTCAGACAAACATGCGAAATTTTTAATATGCCTCAGTTTATCTTTTAACACTCAAAAAATGGATGGGATGAAAGGTGAAGATCGTGTGACAACAGTTGTCTTCACATTGACACTCCCAGTGACAAGGTTCATGAAATGAAACAAAATATAGTGTCAGCACCCTCAGTAGTGGACAGCATCCCTTTCCACCAGCAGTGTCTAAATATTCATTCATTCATTCATTCACTCATTCATCCATTCAAGAAATGCTTCCTGCACATCTCCTCTGTCATGGGCACTAGGCAATGATGATGGATCAGACCTGGCTGCTCCTCTGTAGTAAACAGAAAGGTCCATCCATCTCACATCTCTTAGAATAGGTCCTAGGCTCCCAGGAGCTTGGCAATCATTGTTACTGTCTATGGTAAGCATTTCTCACTCTTTCTTGCCAGCTCGGCTTCTGGACTGTTCTTCAATACCAGAGGCTGCCCCTTGTGATATGTCTTGGTGGGAAGCAGATACCACTCCCTGATGCTAAAGTCTTAGCCCCCTTGCAGCTTGAATGAGGACACTTGCAAGGCTCTGCCAATGACAGCACCATGCTGAACTGCGTCAGCCCTGGCCTCCCTCCTAGTGCTCTTGGGGGAAGCTGCAGCGGAACCCTAGGGACAGCCGCAACGGCAAGATGGTGCAAGCAGTGGAGTGTTTTTAGGACCAGATCTGCGGCCTCTCGCCCTAGTTCTCTGGTGCTCCTGGAAAGTCAGAGCGTGAGCCAATATTGTAATACATTTCTTTCTGTGTAAGTTAACTGAGCTTGGTCTGTGTGGCCTACACTAAGTTCCCTGACAGCTATACGCCCCGCCCCAGATCGCATCTACAGCACCCCCGCTACAAACACCCGCGCACCAAGTGCCCGAGAGCTGAACTGAGTAGAAAGCTGCCCCCTCACAAGGGAAAACTCTGCTTAGCCTCCTACTTTCCACACTATCATGGTTGGTTGGTCATAATACAGTCATCATTTTTTCAAATTACATAATTTTAAATTAATCAAACTGCATTTTGGAATTCCTGTTGACCCAATAATCCCATTTCTACAAATCTACCCTGAACAAAGCAACAACTATTTCGTTTTAAGAATTTTCATATGGTATTATTGATTTAAAAAAAATCAGAAACACCTAAATGTACATCACTGAAATACAACAGAGCTACTAAAAATAATGTTGTTGAAGAATAATTAAGGTCATGAGGAAGATACAAAACTTTGTATAAGTAGGATACCAATTTTCTGTAAGATTCTCTCTTTATATAAATAATATATGTCCTGGAAGGCGATAAATCAAAATAGTGATAGCCATTATCTCTACATTGTGAGACTGCAGGTACTTTTTAATTTTTTAAAGATGTTATTTATTTGTTTTTAGAAAGAAGGGAAGGGAGGGAGAAAACGAGGGAGAGAAACATCGATGCGTGGTTGCCTCTTGTACATCCCTAACTGAGGGCCCAGCCCACAACCCACGCAGGCTTGTGCTCTGACTGGGAATAGAACCAGCGACCTTTCAGTTTGTAGGCTGACCCTCACTCCACTAAGCCACACCAGCCAGGGCTAATTTTTTTAAAGGCTAGAAACAATGAGGGACTATTTATTTTATAGAAACATTCTGTTTCATTTACTCTGTATAATTTTCAGATTTTCTGCAACGAGTTTGCATTAGTCTTATCTTAAGGAAAAATATGAAAACCATAAAATGCATAAATTAAAATATAGAAATATGTTTGGAATTCTGATTTTGCACTAATTCAGACTGAGCCACCAGCGTTTGTAAGTTAGTCCGGTTCTGCCACGTTTGCAATAATAGCAAGACGACGATGCTGGTGACAGAGGAAGCTTCGCAACCCCATCAACAGCAGGTGTGGGCTGGGAAGACCCTTCACATTCTCTCCCCAATGCAACCGGATGGAATTCTGGCCTGTGAGAAGCTTGCAAGACACGTGATGGATTTTTAAAAATGTATTTTAGAACACAGAATGGAGAGATAAGATACAGTCCAGTGATAGATGAATGGTACATACTCCAAGTCTACAGGAATTCAAGAAAAGCTTCCTCACTCAAATCGGAAGGTTGGACAGTTTTCTCAAAGGTGGTGGAAATTTACTCTAAGCCAGGGTTCTCACTTTTTGGCCTCAGACCTTCTTTATACTCTCAAGAATTACTGAAGACATGAAAGAGCTTTTATTTGTGTATATGTACGTATATGCACATATCCTACACAAATAAAAATAAAAATATATAAATAAAACAAAAATACAAATGTAAATATATATTTACTTACCCAATTAGAAACAAGCAGTTAATTTTTAAATATTTGTTTATCAAATCACTTAAAATAATAATAATAAATACAATCATATGCTAACATAACATATTTTGGTGAAAGAAAACTATATTTTCTAAAACAAAAGAAAAATCTGAGAGAAATGGTACTGCTTTACATTTTGCAAATATCTTCGATGACTGGTTTAATAAAATGCAGCTAGATTCTCTTATTTGCTTCCACATTAAATCTTTTGAGACATGTTGCTTGAGTTGAAGTATATGAATAAAATCCAGACTCATACAGATACACAGTTGGAAAAAGGAGAAATATAGCCTTTTTCATATAATTATGTTATTTTTTTCCTTTGCTATGAACACCAAAGCTCAACAGGTAGTAATTTCTTAAAGGTTACTAGCAATTTGGAACCTAAAACTACATCAGTGAATACATTAAGATTCACTGTCTTACATGTTACCCAGGCATGGTTTTCTAAGTTCATACACTGGTCATTTGGAAAATTTTGATCTTCAAACTGTTGACACATTTTGTTATACAATACCCCCAAAATCACATTTGTTCATAGTACCACTGATCTCATCAAAAAAAGTCTTCTATCGTTGGGACTCTGTCATGCTCACAGTAGCAGATGCAAATTCCCCAAAATTTGAACTTTTGTTGGAAAGCCCACGGGTTTTCTCTGGCCACAGGCAGCGGCCATTGTGCCCCTGGAAGTGACAGATTTTTCAGCTCACTTTTGAGACACTGTTAGCCAAGCATCCACGTCTGAATAACCGGAGTTTGTCCACCAGTAATTCTTCCAAATAAAAATGCTCCTTTACAAAAAAGCGGCCGCTCAGCTCACAGTTGGGTTGCACAAACGCCTTTCATCCGGACAAGCTCCGACTGTCAGTCTGCAGGCAGAAGGCCTTTCTGCCTGTTTCCCATTTCTTCACACATGGTGTTAAAAAGATGTGCACTCCCAGGTCAAGCTTTGATAAAAATAATCATCTTTCATTATAAACATTTGTACGTGAAACTGGTCCTTTCTACAAATGGATGGTGGTAGTAGCTCACCAGTGCTTGTGAGCCATCAGTGCAAATGTTAATAGAGTGAAAAAGACAAAGACTGTCTCAGCATTACCACGAAAATAATTTTGACCTCTGAAAGAGTCTTGGCGACCTCACAGGTGTCAATGGAAAAGCTTTCAGAACCGCTCTAAACCCTGAAGGGAGGGAAGAGTGTGACAAGGCGTCATGAAATGAACGCTGGTAGGTGTTGGCCAGTGAGTGAGTGAGCAGAGGGCTGCCAGAGGAAAGGCTGGACAGGTATGTGCGTGCTGAACTATGGAAAGCTTTATGTGCCAGGAGCTGAGCTTGGATTTTATCCCGTGGACAACTGGGAAATCTTAATAACCGTGGCTATCACTTATTTCACACACATTATTTCATTTGCACATTATATTAATCCTACAGGGCAAGTACGATCACCCACATTTGGCAGAAAGGAAGCGGAGGTTCCGTGAGTTGAGAGACTGGACCTGACCCACCCAGCAAAGTCCCGGAGCCACAAGGATGTGACTGCAAAACCAGGAGAACTTCCTCCATTTCAAAATTTCCTTCCAGGCCGCATTTTTCAACTCTGCCAAGTAGGCCCCTGGAATGCGACGGTCATAAAGCATCCAGCCTGCCGTGAAACACTCTGGCTGTAAATCTTGTGTATTTACTCTGGGTTCCCTGAGGGCAAAGGTCAGGACTATTTATGTGCCCAGCCCATTGTGGTCACTTAATAAATCTTTAACCACAAAGGTAGTGATTTTTTATGGAACCCAACTCCACTCAGACCCCTTTCGGCGCTCCTTCAGTTTGCACTGTGCACTGCGGAGTAGGAGGACATTTTGACCCCAGGAGAACTCACAGGCTCGTGTTTCCAGAATCTGACCATGGCCTTCAGTGACCACAGACAGCGCTGCCTCTGCACAATTATTACTGCATGTTTGTAAAGTAAGCAAAACTTGTTTTCCTTGCCTTCCCACCTTTTAGAGGGGCTGGGTCTTATTCTGGAAGGAGAATGAGCTTTGGAGCAGGTCGACCTGGGTTCAAATTCCAGTTTCACCAGTGACAACCCTGTCTCTGGGGGTGACCAACAGAGCCTCGCCCAGCTTCCTTCTCCCTTTTGAGAACATGACTTGAATCTTCTTCAGAAAGTTATAGGGAAGATTAAATAAAATAGTGTAAGGAAATCACTGCTCCTGGTGATCTCTTTTCTCCATAAGTCCAGTCTGGTCCCACAGAGCCCTTCTCCAGCCTGTGGGGTCCCTGGGCTTTCCCAGCGTCAGGCAGGCCCGGCCAGGACTCACCCACCCAGTCTCCCAAACCACCCCTTCTTCCATCAAACTTTATTGGTCTAGTCTCATGCTCTGGGGTAGTGCTCGCAGCCTGCAACTTCATTACAAATTCTCTAGCAAGCTAATAAAAACAACGAGTGCCAAAAGGAATTCTAAAATCTGTTCTTAATTGCATAAGGTATTAATAGGTTTACTGGTCAGATGATTTTAAGAAAAACCAAAGACTAAGTCCCCTTCCTTGGAGGGCGCAATTTAGCCCATTAATGGTTCTGAGGAGTCCCAGAAGAAGAAACTATATGTAATTTCACATAACAGCTATACAAACTGTGCGCACCGCAGAAGACTTTTCCCTGGTAATCACTCATTCCACCCGCAAGATAGGCTTTCCCCTCCCATTGTATTAAGAAGCACCGTCTGACTCCCCAGACGGGATTCCCTGTGACGGCGCCCGAGGCATCGGCAGGCTCCCTGCAGACTGAGACACGCTGGCCCAAGTCCGGGAAGTCTGTAAACGCCTCATCTGAGAACCAACTCTAAAGGCTGGAACAGGCCGGAAATAATGTTGATTTGAGGAGAATTCAAATCCAATATCTAAACTTCTACAGCACCACTTGCTTACAAGGCATTTGAAAATACAGGGTGGGACAAATGTAAGTTTGCAGTTGTAAGTATACGACTTTATTCTTGTATTATTACTTTTTGATTATTGTATTATTTTTGATACGAACAACTGTAAGCCTATTTTGCCCCATCCTGTATATGACCTCATTCAAAAATGTTATCTCAGTTTATCTCTAAAAAAGCCATATGAAGCAGTCAGGATATGGTTATCTCTTTGTACACGTGTTGAAATCAAGGCTCAGAGAGGTAAAATGACTCCCCTAGTCCCAGCCAGGAAGTCTCAGAGCAGAGATTCAACGCAGACTCTGGCTGGACTCCTTGGCCAGGGCTGCACCTGAGAGACCAGGAGAAGGAAAAAGAGGGGGAGGAGAGAGAGCCGGGGAACAGGAAGCAGGAAGGGCAAATGCAAGTGATTCTGTGGGCCGTCCACTCTGCTCCTGGGCATCACGTCCCTATATCTGCCTACCTCAGTCACTGTCATGTTACCACCAACACTGCTCTTCCTTCTGGAAACCTGTAGCCCAAGAAACCAAAAGCCAAAACTCAAGAACTGCCCAGTCTTGGCCACGTGGGAGGACCGGAGGCAGCCTCCACGGACCTCCTCCTCCGGCACCACCCCCCGAGCAGCTGGCAGTGAGAACGCACCTCCAATGCACAGTTAGCGCCAAACCACCCCAACCTCTCCCCTCCCCCTCTTTACAGGGTTCCCCTGCCTCCCGTTAGTCTTGGCCAGTGGACACCAGCCAGCAGGGACTGTGTGACTCCAATCCTTCAGATCTAGTGTCTCTAACTCAAGTGTTAGGTGTCTTCTTCTGAGTCACCTTTAGTCTTCTTAGAAGCCCAGAGAGAAGGAAAAGAGAGAAGGGGAAAAGGGAGCAGAAGATGGAAAATGAGATGCAACAATTACCTGTGGGTTGGACTCATTCTTCCTTTTGGGCTCTAGGGCATTTTCAGGACTTTGTAAACTCTCCACATTCCATGATGTCATCTTCTCCAAATGTTCGTGAATTAGCTGTCATAAGGCTCTCTAGCAGTCACCGGAATGCTGTCATTGGGATAAGCTGCCATGAAGACAGAAAAGGCATCACAGACATGGAAATTCTGACTTGCGATACCTCTGAACATAAAGCACTAC